>WSYH01000303.1:0-235219 GCA_036426205.1 Ascaphus truei | reverse complement strand
AACTGGCGAGTAGCCGGCGACGTGCTGATCGCCTCTCTGAAAAGGGGTCACCCTGCGATTTATTTCTGCTGCAGGGCGAGTCCCGGCGAAAATCTCGCCAGAGAGAAAACATTTTTAATATAAAATGTAATAGTAGTGTGCATGTGCAGGGGGTCTCCGGAGCAGAGCCACGTTGATTTCAGGTCCGGGGACCCCCTGCTGCCCAAGATACAGGCCTTGTTATGGGGTGCCGGTATCCCTATGCATTTGATTCCCACGGTCACGTGACTTGGGACATTTAAATGCATAGGAGATACTGGTACCCCACAACAGGGCTTGCATCTCAGGAAGCAGGGGGTCCCCGAGGCTGAAATCAATGCGGTTCATCTCAGGAGACCCCCTAGTCCTGCACACTATTAATAAAAATTACATTATAGCAGCTTCATTACCTTAGCGGATATTTATTTTATGTTATTTATTTTACTACTGTGAAGCGCTATGTACATTAATGGCGCTATATAAATAAAGATTACACTACATACAATACAAGTTAAATCTCTCCCTTTGTGTTTTCAGGAACAGGCGGAAATGCTCAAAGAATTCAGCCTCACGTTTTAATAATCTGTTGTTTATGTCACCACCACGTGTATTGTTTTAAGGTGGTCATGCACAAGGTGGTCATGCACAAGTGCCAGAACTGCAAAGCATGCCAATACATCAACCCTGCCAAATCCTTCTTGGCTCATGATAAATCAGCAACTTTTGATATCAGACACTACATAAGCTGTAAAACCATCAATGTAATATACCAGGGTCAGAGGGACTATACCTTCTTCTCCACCCCTCATCAGTCCTACTCGAGGATCGATTATTTTCTAGGTACTAGCAACATCTTCCAGGCGTCCTCCCAGTCAAACATAGGCCCAATCACCTGGTCCAACCATGCACCAATTGAACTTACCCTATCCATACCCTTTGTGAAAAACACCCAATACAGATGGAAATTAAATGATTCCATGTTAAACTGCCCTGACACAGAAATGGCACTCCGCCAAAAGCTATCAATGTTCTTCCAAATTAGTGCAGGTTCAGTCTCCGCCCCAGCCATGCTCTGGGAGGCCTATGAAGCCTCCATCAGAGGAGACCTGATCTCAATCGCATCACACAAAAAGAAAATTAAACTCAAGCTCCAAAAAGAGATCTTCGACAAGATCACCAAGCTAGAACAGCAGCATAAAGCTACGGCATCTAAAAAAACACTTAAACAACTAAATCTATCTAGATCTGCCCTCAAACAGACCCAACTCGAGGAAGTAGAGAAGACACTAAGGTGGTCGAAGCAAAAATTCTTCGATAAAGGCAATAAAGCTGACAGGCTTCTAGCCTCAAATAAATATCTCCCTTCCACCCCAGACGTGGAAACTTATCCAAGCCCACTACAAATACAAGTGGAGCTCCACCTATATAAAATATCTGGGGGTCAAAATTTCAAACTCGTATAACTCCCTTTATCAACACAATTCCCCCCCCCCCCCCTATTTGATCAGATTAAAAAAGACTTGGAAATGTGGCAAAAACACCAAATTTCCTGGTTCGGAAGAATAGTGTCTGTAAATATGAACGTCCTCCCATGGTTACTATATTACTTCCAAACCCTCCCCATCATAGTGCCACGCCTGGCTCTAAAGAACATCCAGTCACTAATACTCCAATTCATTTGGAACGACAAGAGACCTAGGGTCCCAAGGTCAGTGATGCTCTCCTCAAGAGCAAGAGGAGGCATGGGGGTCCCCGACTTAGTCAGATATTACCTCGCAGCACAACTGAAGCAGGCTGTAGTTTGGAATTGTGACCCAGCCTCGGCCTGTTGGCTCACAATAGAGTCACACTATGCACAGCCTCACTCCATCCAAGTGGCACTCTGGACCACAGGAGGGAGAGGGAGTGGGCCACAGAGGTTCGGCCACGGAGCAATGAGATGCAAATGGAAAGCATGGCTCAAAAGCAAAGGGAAGTATGGTCTGCTATCTTCCCCCTCCCAGCTCACCCCACTCTTTGGGAACCCCAACTTTCCGCCAGGGTGTTCCACAAGACAATTTGACCAATTCCAGGGTCACAACATTAGGATGGTTGCCGATCTACTGCAGAAGGGAGAGATCCTAACTTTTCAGGCATTAAAGAACAAATTCCAGATCCAAGACCTTCATCTACAGTATTTAAATATCTACAACTTAGGCACTTCCTACACTCACTGTCTCCAACCTCCAAATTCCCCCCGCTGACCCGATTTGAAACCCTGTGTCTCAAAGACATATACCAGAGAGGCCTGATATCACAGATCTACAAAAGCACGGAACCGACATCAGACCCCCAGAAACACCGCTATATGCAAAAATGGTCGGACGAACTAGGTCTCCCAATAGACCTGGAAGACTGGGAGTATATTTGGGAGCAAGCCCCTAAAACCTCAATTTGTACAACAATAAAAGAAAACATCTATAAAATTATATTCCAGTGGTACCTGACCCCGGCTAGGCTGAGCCAGGTCTACCCCAGCACACCGGACCTGTGCTGGAGGGGATGTGGTCAAAAGGGAGACATGGCCCACATTTGGTGGTCATGTCCGGAGATTCAGAAGTTCTGGACCAAGATCCAGACACTTATCCACGAGATCACTGGAATCCCCCTCCCCGTTGACCCTCTGACCATGGTGCTGAGCAAACCCATTGACGACCTCCCCCCACCAATGTCCCGGCTGATCAGGGCCATGCTGACAGTAGCCAGATGATCCAAAAGAAAATGCCCCAGTTCTGGAACACATGGGACCCCTGGATCGAGAGATAAACCCTCAAAAATTCAAAGCACCTAGGTCAAGCAATGACCCCCAAACAACTGGAGAGCCACACCGGGACACCTCTGGGCAAGCCCACATACCCCCCTCCCTCCTACCCCCCCCCTCCCATGTTTGTCTCCCTCTCCTCTTTCCCTTAATCTTTTTCCTACTGAAAACGGAAAACTGTTATTGGTCCTTCTCTGAAAGTATCGAGCAGAAATGTTGTGGACCCACGACACTATTGTATGTAAAATTATCTTTGACTGTGACCAATAAAAAAATTGTTACAAAAAAAAAAAACATCTCAGAGACTAGTTGGGAAAAATCTTCTCATTTGAAATCCAGGAGTTCAAATAGATTTCTAACACCACAGAATTTATAGATTGATATTGTAGAGTAATTTAAACTATGTTTGGAACATTTTTGAAAGGTTTCCGTTTTTGTCAAAAATGGCAGTTCTTTGGTCAAAAAAAATCTCAAAGACAAGTTGGAAAACATCTTCTCATTTGAAATCCAGTTGTCCAAATAGATTTCTAACGCCACAGAACTTGAAGATTGATATTGTAGAATCATTTAAACTATATTTGAAATATTTTTGAAACATTTTATTTTTTCTCAAAAATGGCAGTTCTTTGGTCAAAGGAAGTATGGTCTGCTAGCTTCTCCCTCCCAGCTCACCCCACTCTTTGGGAACCCCAACTTCCCGCCAGGGTGTTCCATAAGACAATTTGACCAATTCCACGGTCACAATATTAGGATGGTTGCCGATCTACTGCAGAAGGGAGAGATCCTAACTTTTCAGGCATTAAAGAACAAATTCCAGACCCAAGACCTTCATCTATTTAAATATTTACAACTTAGGCACTTCCTACACTCACTGTCTCAAACCTCCACATTCCCCCCGCTGACCCGATTTGAAACCCTAAGTCTCAAAGACATATACCAGAGAGGTAATAGGGGAGCCCCTGCTACTGCCTCAAAGAAAATGAACGGTGAACGGTGCTCTGGGTATACACTGAATAGGTAGAGAAGGTAGAGAAGAGCCCAGTATAGCACTCGAGTTCACCCTCTGGTGATGAGTGTATGATTTAAGTAGTAGGTGCACATTATATTTGCTTTACATGTGCACCAGTCACTACTAGTCACACCACCTTCATTTATGGTTTATGCATATATTGCCTAATGTGACCTGTAGATACAGTACCTTACGGAGCACACCCTACTTATTCACCTTTCACAGAGGTCCACATCAGGATTTCTGCTCAGTTTCCTGTGTGATACTTGATACATATAGGACACACATACTATGTTGATCCTGAGCCTCACGGCTGTCAGTATCATGATCCACTGACCTCCAGTACGTCATTTTAATACCCATTATTTTATATATGTATTGTATTTAATAAAGTTTATGTTTTAAATCATACACTCATCACCAGAGGGCGAACTCGAGTGCTATACTGGGCTCTTCTCTACCTTCTCTACATATACCAGAGAGGCCTGATATCACAGATATACAAAAGCACGGAACCGACATCAGACCCCCCGAAACACCGCTATATGCAAAAATGGTCGGACGAACTAGGTCTCCCAATAGACCTGGAAGACTGGGAGGACATTTGGGAGCAAGCCCCTAAAACCTCAATTTGTACGACGATAAAAGAAAACATCTATAAAATTATATTCCAGTGGTACCTGACCCCGGCTAGGCTGAGCCAGGTCTACCCCGGCACACCGGACCTGTGCTGGAGGGGATGTGGTCAAAAGGGAGACATGGCCCACATTTGGTGGTCATGTCCGGAGATCCAGAAGTTCTGGACCATGATCCAGACACTTATCTACGAGATCACTGGAATCCCTCTCCCCCTGGACCCTCTGACCATGGTGCTGAGCAAACCCATTGACGACCTCCCCCCACCAATGTCCCGGCTGATCAGGGCCATGCTGACAGCGGCCAGATGCTCTATAGCGGCAGCCTGGAAACAGATTAATGCCCCCTCGAGAACCACAGTAGTGAGGTGGTGAGAAGGGTTAATGAGGTCATGACTATGGAGAACCTTACGGCCATGCTCCAAAAGAAAATGCCCCAGTTTTGGAACACATGGGACCCCTGTATCGAGAAATAAACCCCCAAAAAGTCAAAGCACCTAGGTCTAGCAGCCACCCCAAACAATTGGAGAGCTACACAGGGACACATCTGGGCAAGCCCACATACCCCCCTCTCCCCTTTCCCCCCCCCTCCCATGTTTGTCTCCTCCTCCCCCCCCTCCTCTTCCCCTTACTCTTTTTCCTACTGAAAATGGAAAACTGTCATTGGTCCTTCTCTGAAAATAATGAGCAGAAATGTTGTGGGCCCCCGACACTACTGTATGTAAATTTATCTGTGACTGTGACCAATAAAAAAATTGTTACAAAAAAAAAAAGTTTTTATTAAATTATCAAGTATAAATAGGGTTGATTGTTTGAGTGATCCCTGTGTGTCTGTGGTAATATCCTTCCCTTTCCCCCACAGCAATAAGTGGCTGATTCAGGTTTTTGATACAGAAGCAGTCTAGGTGCTGGCAATTTATTGTTATGCCCTTCACATGAGCTGTGAAAAACAGATCTGAATATGCTAATTAATTGTATCTGGGTAAATTCTATCTGTGTGTAAGTTTTGTGTGAGAGTTAAATAATGAGGATGCCGGCTAATTATATGTATAGAAAATTATTATCCAGGGACTAGCAAGTGCTTACAAAAATAAGAATATTATTAATTGCTCGTGATGAAGTTAAAATTAAAATAAAAAAAAGTGTACACTCATTACAAAGTAAAGTGATCAACACTGGACAAAGCAGAGTTTGGGATTCTGTGGAAAGAGACAGGAGGAAAAAGGATGGGCATAAGCGGGAAAGATCATTTGATCTTTACTATTTTTGTAATTAGCCCGGTGACTTATATAATATCTTCTGGTCGCGCCCCCCCCACCCATTGTGGCCATGCCCCCACCCCGCTCACAAAAATGGTCCCTTTGGACCGGAAAAAGCCCCAAGTGCCTCTCCACGCACCGCCTGTCTGCAGTGCGGGCGCGTGGTCTGAGGCAACGGGGCCTTAGCCTAAAGCTTATCTGTCTCTCTGGTAGCAGTAGGGGGGAATCCTTTTCTGCTCTCCTGGCATGGCCTTTTTGTCCTAAGGCACTTTCAGCTTTCAGGTTTTAGAAGTCTTCTCCCCTTGATGTCTTGTTGTCTGGCTGTCAGTCTACAGCTCTCAAGACCTCTCTGTCCCTTCCTGTTTCAGCCCATGTGGGAGCTCAGGAGTCTCCCCTTCCTGTTTCAGGAGGAGCCTTTTCTCTAACAAACCTCCAATCTGCCAGGTGCTGGTCAATTAATCAGCACACTGCTGGATTAGAGGCAAGTTTTCTCAACAGGGATAAGTCCCCTGTTACAGTTATGATACAGTAGGTATTTTTTTTAGGATGAGTTAAGATCTACTGTACCCCTGTCTATATGCGGATACTAAGTCAGTGGTAAATAAATTGTTACAGGAATTTATTTAGGACACCTTAAAAATGGACCATAGTTTAGAGAAATTTGTCAAACAAGGGCCTCGCTTTATTTATAGAAAGGCGAAAACCATTGCCTCATATGTCTCTCTCAGTTATGTAGTCTCCCCCACTGTAAGAAACACCAATACTTTTTGTACTAAAGGTTCCTTTAGATGTGGTGGTTGTGGCATATGTCGTTATATACACTGGCGACACACTTTATTCGAGCTCGGCTAGTCCCACGAATTCGGGTATACCCGGGTGTATTGAGGTTTGTGACTGTTTTCTGCCCGAGTGCATTGAGGTATTTTCCAGGCAGGGATTAAAGCATTTTATTCCCGCTGGCTGCAATACTGCACAGTATATATATATATACTGCATTACAATTCATGAATTTATGCCATCTGGTAGACACGCGAAGCATTGCAGCCTATTAAATAATAATCATTATCATTTAACAGATCAGCCGCCCATCAGCCAGGCATGAACCCAGGCTGGGAAGGCAAACGCAACGGGGCTTGTCAGAGGTGAGGAGCGGCGCATTCCAGGTATCTGCCAGGTACATACTTGGTATTTGCTCGAATAAAGTGTGTCGGTGCAGTAAACAATACAGACCGGCGCCGCAATAGTCCAAAGGGGATAATAAAGTCCAATGGTGTAAATGTCTCTAGTAATGAATATCTGTAGATGTGATGGGATATTCCAGCCTTCTCCAAGATGTTACTCCATATACATATTCAGAAAAAGAGACAAAGAAAACACATCATAGTGCAACAATGCTGATACTAACATACAGGACAAACAAAACGGGACAAACACTACATAAAACAAGTAAGGCTGACTATATTAAAAAGTTAATTTATTACACATATATAAATGAGGCAGATGCGGGATCCGGTGTTTTAAAACCAGAATCCTACTTACAGGACTGCCACAGATCATAAGCAGAGGATAGGATGTATCTGTTCCGGTTGCAGCTCCGTCCGAACACGTGACCTCCCAGGATCTCTCTCACTCTGCGACCGGAATTACGTCACTCTACGCGACTCTGGAGCTCTCCAGGGGCTGCCGCCCTCTCTCTCACTGGAATCACCTCACTGGGGGCGGGTTTGAAGCGCCGAAAATCTCCTCTCCAAGCAAATTCTGTGGCAACCGTTCAGCAAGTTCTCTGCCACACTGCACAATAAAACTTCTGACAAACGGCCCAACGTGTTTCGTGCGCATGCGCACTTCTTCAGGGGTAACACTACATAGGGCATGATCAACTTATATAGTGACACAATGAATGGTATTGGATAAATAACACTCCCATCAGCCTACATGATACACTACATAGGGCATGATCAACTTATATAATGACACAATGAATGGTATTGGATAAATAACACTCTCATTAGCCTACATGATTGGTCTAGATGGCTGTCAATCATACCCAGTATACAAACAGCCTTACTAACAAAGAAACACATCTAACATACAGATACACTGAACGTTACTAACATAAGACAATTATATTTACACAATGAAAATAGAATATAGTGTCTTTAGTACACATATACGTGTCCTAAGCCATATACATCTATATACTAATCATAAATGATCCACGAATGAGATCCATAGGGCAAAAGTGGCTAGTGAGTGGCTATAAAATATATGCTTAAATTAAATTAAAAATGTATGAGTATATTTAAAACATGTATATAAATTAATTTAAAATGTATAGTAAATACTTCCTTAAAAATAGTAAAAGGTATTATTTTAAAAAGACTCCCAATTCAAAATCAATGTTTAAACCATTGGGAGAGAGGGTCTTCAGCTCATAGATCCAATAGGCTTCACGCCTACTGATCTGTTTGAGTTGATCACCCCCTCTCCAATTTGCCTGCACTGTCTCGATGGCTTGACATTTCAATCGAACCGGGTTCTGGTTATGGTGGACTAGAAAGTGATGTGATACACTATGTGGTGTGAGGCCTCTTTTGATATTATATATATGCTCATATATCCTTCTCTGATAGCACCTTCCTGTGCGGCCCACATATTGGAGGCCGCAGGGGCACTGAAGTAGATATATCACAAAAGACGTGTGACAATTGATAAATGAATTTATATTATAAATCTTTGCAGTCACATTGTATCTAAATGTTTTGGTAGTGTGACTAAATGAGCAAGCAGTGCATTTGATACATTTAAAAAAGCCGTTGCTAACATTTGTTGACACTGGTTTGGAGTGTACCACTGGACAACTAGGTGCCAGACGTGATTTTATATTTGCCGCTTTAGTAAAAATAATATTTGGTTTAGCTGGAAGATACTGTGCTAAAATGTTAACACGCAAAAGAATTGGCTAATGTTTATTCAGGACCTGATGAATTTTTGGGGCCATTTCATTATATTGCGTGACAAATGCCAGATTACCATTAATTTCCTTATCCCTTGCTGGTTTTTTATATTCCAAAAGACTTGCTCTGTCTATTTGGTCTACCTGGTTGGATGCTTCTATAAGTAATTTCTCAGGGTACTTCCTAACCTTGAACTTTTCTTTTAACTCACTCGCCTGAATAGCAAACTCCTCCTGATTGGAGCAGTTGCGCTTGAGGCGAATGAGTTGTCCCTTTGGGATATTGCGTATCCAGCCAGGGTTGTGCTGGCTGTCCGCCCTTAGGTAATTGTTCGCCTGTACAGATTTAAAATATGTTTTAGTCGGAATTTTATTGTTGTCGACAGATATATTAAGGTCCAGAAATTCTATGTGTTGACTGTTACAGTTAAAAGTAAACGAAAGATCCCTGTCATTATTGTTTAAATAGACAAAGAAAAGTTCTAACTGCTCCTGGCTACCTGACCACACAAAAAGAATATCATCTATGAAACGGCGCCAGAGCACCAGGTAGGCCCCAAGTGGACAGTTGTTCCAGACAAAATCTTCTTCCCAACTGTCCATAAATAAGTTTGCATAACTTGGGGCAAACCTGGTGCCCATTGCCGTTCCACAAATCTGTAAAAAAAAAATGTGAATTAAATTGAAAATAATTATGGTTTAAAATAAACCTAATACTCTCTAACAAAAATGATTTGCGTGCTGGTGAAATGGTGGAATCCAATTCGAACCTGCGTGACACAGCTTGACAGCCCTTTCTGTGGTCAATGGTGGTATAAAGAGATGTTACATCAGCACCATATTTCTATGGACTTTATTGTAGAGCTTCCAGAGTCCAAAGGAAAGAATACCATTCTGGTGGTCATCGATCGTTTTTCCAAACAGTCGCACCTTGTTCCTTTGAGGGGTCTACCAAATTCCCCCAGGCTGGCAGATGTCTTCATTCAGGAGATTTTTCGTCTTCACGGAGTACCTTCTACCATTGTCTCGGATCGTGGGTCTCAATTCGTGTCGAGGTTTTGGCGTGCCTTTTCCCAGAAGTTGGGGATTTCGCTTCAGTTCTCTTCTGGGTACCATCCACAGACCAATGGACAGACGGAGAGGGCCAACCAAAACCTGGAACAATACCTTCGATGTTTTATAACTGATACACAGGAGGACTGGGTGGATCTTCTTCCATGGGCCGAGTTTGCTCTGAACTCTCTTCGCAATGATTCTACCCAAGAATCTCCATTTTTTATAAACTTTGGATTTCATCCGTCTCGGTCACCTTTCTCTTCTCTCTCCTCAGGGGTGCCAGCAGTGGACAAGCACGTCTCTCGCCTGAGGGTCTTATGGTCTAAGATTCAGGAGAATTTGAAGCTCGCTACAGGGAGACAGAAACTCCAGGCTGATCGACTTCGACGTCAAGTACCGGAGTTCGCCCCAGGAGACAGGGTATGGCTCTCGTCCAGGAATATCCGTTTGAAGGTTCCTACCATGAAGCTCGCTCCCAAGTTCCTCGGTCCCTTTACCATACTTAGGAGGATTAATCCTGTGGCTTACAAGCTATGTCTTCCACCTTCTATGAAGATACCTTCGGTCTTCCATGTGTCCTTACTGAAACCAGTGTTTCAGAGTCCTCGCTTTTCCAGAAAAACTTCTCCTCCACGTCCGATTATGATTCAAGGTCAACAGGAATACGAGGTGCAGTTTGTCCTGGATTCTAGAATTTCCAGAGGAGGAGTACAATACTTGGTTCACTGGAAGGGGTACGGACCAGAGGAGCGTTCATGGATTCCTCACCGGGATCTTCACGCACCTCGTCTTCTACAGGCTTTTCATCGCAAGAATCCTTCCAAGCCTTATCATGGTCGCCCGGAGGTCGCCCCTGAAGGGGGGGTACTGTGAGGATTCTGGAGCCACGCCGCTCTCGGCGTGCTCCTCACTTACCTGCAGCTCCATTTGGGTCTCCCGCGGCACACGTGGACTCCGGAGGCAAGCCGCCGTCAGCTTTTCCCTCTATGCGCGCGCGCGCACATCTTCCTTCCTCTTCTGCTCTCAGGCACAGCGCCTCTTTTGATGGCTACCACCAAACTCAGCCAGGCTGCTGGGCTTTATGGCTCCTCCCCTGGGACTCCTTCTGGACCTATACCTGCTGTAACCTGGCCTTTCCACACATTGGTTCCTCTCTCCTATATATACCCTGCAGAGTCACTGACTCGTTGGCTGAGCATAGAACCAGTTGTTCTCACCATTCTCTGCCTCCTTAGTCTATTCCACAGACTTCCTCGTGAACTGAACCGGCTTCCGCTACGTCTACCTGTACCTCTGGCATCCCGAACTCGGCTTACAGCTACACGACTCTCCGCACCTCTGGCATCCCGATCCTGGCTTACGGTAAACTACAACGTCCCTCTCTCTTACCCCGGACTTGGCTAACGGCCCCTCTACCTACCGTACCTCTCCTACCCCGATCCGGAATCCCAGACCACTCTTCAATCAAGACGTGCCCTCGTGGCTGTGGGTGGCGTTATTTCCTATCCCACCTCAGCACCGCGGTCCCGTCTCGTTTGTGGTGAGCACATCCTAACATACCCCGGACTTGGCTAACGGCCCCTCTACCTACCGTACCTCTCCTACCCCGATCCGGAATCCCAGACCACTCTTCAATCAAGACGTGCCCTCGTGGCTGTGGGTGGCGTTATTACCTATCCCACCTCAGCACCGCGGTCCCGTCTCGTTTGTGGTGAGCACATCCTAACATTATGCTCAGCCCTACAAACATGGACCCCGCTGAGGTGGAGCGCACTTTAAACGCTCATACTAGCCCTTTCTGTGGTCAATGGTGGTATAAAGAGATGTTACATCAGCAGTTACCCATATATACTCAGGCTGCCACTCCAGGTCCCTCAAAATCTGAAGAACATGTGTTGTGTCACGCAAGTAGCTACTTGCGTGACACAACACATGTTCTTCAGATTTTGAGGGACCTGGCGTGGCAGCCTGAGTATATATGGGTAATTGCTGATGTAACATCTCTTTATACCACCATTGACCACAGAAAGGGCTACTGTGCAGTATTGCAGCCAGCGGGAATAAAATGCTTCAATCCCTGCCTGGAAAATAACCCAATGCACTCGGGCAGAAAACAGTCACAAACCTCAATACACCCGGGTATACCCGAATTCGTGGGACTAGCCGAGCTCGAATAAAGTGTGCCGCCAGTGTATTAACCCCATAAGGACACACAACCATGATGTAGTCTGAACAAAGGGGATAACACAGGGATAACATCACAATATCTCAACCCTGAGGATGTCAAACTAGATCCCCCAATGAATGAAGATAAGACACCTGTACACAAAACAAGTGACAAATATTACACATGTTTAAAATAGAGCTGATAGATATAACATCATTCATCAACCTTTATTATTTATTTCTAATTCCCTACTCAGAAGGGACGAAAATCTAACCTAGCTCTAATTATAACAAACAGAAATAATGATAAAAACATTACAAAATAAAATTACACTGATGATTAATCAGTCTATTTCTATTAATGGTGTCATTATGATTGCCTCCTATTTTTGCAAGAAGAAGATTTTTGCAGGATGAAGCACAATAATGTATCAATGTATTTTAATCATACTGAAATATGTTACTTCTATTTATCATATATTACAAATAAAAAATTGATTTTTGTTTCCAACTTATTATAATAAGAAAGAAAGGGATAAGGGAGGGGGGGTGAGGATAGGGGGAAAGGGGGGGGAGAGAGGAGGGGGGGAGAGAGGAGGGATGGAGGGGAGGGGTGGGGAGGAAATGAGATCAAGGGGATAAATCAAGACTCTAATAAGATGTATTATGTCAAAAAATGAATTAGATTCCATTCTGTTTTTAGACCGCAGGGAAAAAGGGTCTTTAACATAAAAATCCAATATGCTTCCCTACGGTCCAAAAGGTTAAGTTTATCACCTCCTCATTCTTTTAATGTAACTTTTTCAATCCCTCTTACTGTTAGTTTATTAATACCACAATGTTTACATTCGGTAAAATGTTTCGATACTGGGTGTGTCAATCATGTTTCTTAATCAACCTTAGATGTTCCTTTACTCTCGTCTTTAAGGACCTTGTTGTTCCACCCACATAATTCAAACCGTAACCGCATGTCAGTAAATACACTACATAATTTGTATTGCAATTGATGTATGATTTTATGGGAAATGTTTTGGTCGAATTTGTGCCCGAAAACGAGAAGATGGTATCATCACAGAGCAGATCTTACAATTCCCACATCGAAATGATCCCCTCATAGTGAATGTCATATTGGTACCTATAGGGGTAGTTACAATGCTGGGAGATACTGCTGTTGCTATGGTATTAGCCCTTCCATGTTGATCTGCATCCCCCTGCTTCAGTAGAATTAATTGCTATGTTATGTATTAACATGGAGAGAGGGTTAACTGTGTATTTGTCATAATGTAAACCCCATAGAACCATATCTCTGTATGTGTTTGTGCTTCAAGGCTGAAATTTGGATATGCTTTCCTATGCAACGAACACAGGTTGCATAGATATTGTTAATCTGATTTAAAATATGGGAGAACTAGTTATGTTATCACTGTTTTTACTATAACTTTGGATATAAGTTTGGAGGCTCGCCAAATGGCCCCTTTGATATGTAATTGTACAATCAAAGGAGGCCACTTGAAAGGCTACATTGCATATGCAGCCAGATCCCACAACTATGTGATAACCATTTCACCTGTCAAAAGTGACACCTTACATGAAAGACCCCTGCCCCATAAGCATTTTTGCTAGACAGGATGGCAACGAAGGCATCATGTCATAGTTTTTTATAAATGGGCTGGCCAAGTAGCCACAGGGGAGGGTTGTATTAATGAGGGGCTGGGTAAACCCAGCTTTTTGCATTACCTGGCAACCTGTGATTGGGTCAAGATTATTTTTCACCAATAACTGAACTGCCATGGTAGGAATGGGGGTTTGCGTCTAAATAGTTGTGTGCACCCCTTATTCCTGTGTTGGTTGCTTGTTGCTGTCGTTTTGTCGTGCTTGTTGTGACCTATATAACAACTAAGGAGCTGCTATTCGGCTGAATATCTCCTTGTCCAACCTCAGTAAGTGTAAATATTTCTGTAATGTTATTTGCTTGATGTATTGTCTGTTCTGCTCATAGGAAATAAACTCATTCAGTTTACTATATCCTAGTCTTTTTCAATCTGGCCCGGTTATTGTATATATGTGCTGTTTTCTCGTGACAAGCATATATAAAAAATGGTGGCAGTGTGTGGGACACAGATTGAACCTGTGTTTGCAGTTTAATGGGAGACTCTGCAACACAGTGGTAGCCGCATAGATTGCAAGCTCCTATGACTAGTGATATCAGACAAATACGTTTTGCAAGATATAACAAGAAATATTACACTGTTTCCCTGTACTCACCCTTTAGCCCTTCATCCCATCATGCGTGATCGGGCTGAGCAGTACCATGCTTGGACTAGAATCCAGGTAGGGGAGCGATGTGACGCTTATGAACTGCCGGCGGAACACAAGAGCAAAGCACAGTTGAAGCTGGACATATTGGCTCATGAAGCCCAGATGACCCCACCGTTAATGAAGGGGGACCACCTGAATATTGGTGGCTTGACATCAGTGGAGGCAGAGAGACTGGCTGTTACAATTGCCGGACTTGCCATCCCTGAGCTCCTAGCTTTCCTGGCTGTATTGGGAGAGGGAGCTACGCATGCAGAACGTCTCCAGCTGCTGGCCCTGGTGAAGGCCACTCCAGCACAGCGGATCCAGATACTGGACCAGCTGGTGGGAAAAGCCTTCCACCCCCCTCTTGTTTCAGAGGAGTTCAAGCAGGAGAGGCTGGCAGAGGAGTGTGTAACCAGCAGAGCCTTGGTGAGCAAAGCAGCAGTCCCCAGAGAGGTAGCCATTCCGGCTAGGGGGGACCAGTCTGCACCTCAGCGGACTCCCAAACATATAGTGGGTAGCAACACGCCCTTTACTGGGGAGTTCAAGCTTGAGATAAGGTGCCATCATTGCCATAAGGTGGGCCACATCCGGCCACATTGCCCAGACCATGAGCAGTCTGGGGGACCCCATCAGGGGCAATGTTCACAAGCTGCTAAGGGGTCAGGCACCCATGCCTGGCTGACCCCCACAGAGGATGCAAGCCCAGCCGTGGAAACAACCCCCAGAGGGACGTCCCACGGAGAACCTGTCGTTGTCTCCCCTGTGCCAGTCACAGTGAGCAGAGGATGTCCATGTGCATCAGTCAAGATGCAGCCTGCTGAAGTCCTGAGCAGGCACCCACGGAGGGTTACCTTTGGTGACTGGCAAGCAGGGAGCTTGCCAGATTTGGGTGCTGCTGTTATTCTGGTGCGGCCAGAAGATTTTCTCTCGGGCACCGGAGTGCAAAGAACCATGCCTGATGGAGGGCTGCGGTCAATCCAGAGTGCCCAGATCATTTTGGATGGGGGGTGCCAATCATGGCATGAGGGTGGTGGGGTTTTTGTCCAGGGTAACTGCTGAGGTGCGCCTTAGCAATAACCTGGAGCCTGTGATCTGTATGTTTGCTGCGGAATTGCCTGCTGTTGCGGTGATTCCTAGGATCCTGTCATCAGGAATCACAGTAGAATCAACCTCTGTCCCCCTGCATTTAGGACCAACGGTTCCAGTGGCCTCTGCGGAGACCAGACAGGTAAGCCAGACAAAGTCACAGATTGATACTGACTTATTGTTCCCTTTACCTGTTCCTGTTCCCCCTGACTTAGAGACTAAAGGTGGGAGGATAGTGTTAGGAGCAGACTTTAGGGATGGGGTGCAAGCTGACCCCAGCTTAGAAGGTATGAGACTGCGGGCGTCCGCGTCTTGGGAAAGTGAGGGGTCAGGCCACTGGTTGGGGCACCGAGGGCTCTGGATGAGGGAGCCAGAATCTACCAGGTTAGACAGAGTCCGGACAGGTAGAGGAGAGCTAGTGGTAGCTGGGGAGGTGAGGCAGCAGTTACAGCAGTTAGCCTTCCCCATTGCCCTGGCTGAGCATCAGCGGGTTTCTTGGACTAGAGCCCCGCTGTTGTAGCCTTAATTTGAGCTGGAGGCATCAGGGGCGGTAGCAGAGTTCTGCCATCCCATTGAGGCCTGCCAGCCAGGAGGTAAGGCGGGTGCTTCTGCACAGATACCCCTGAGTTTGTCCCTGGTAATGGGAAAACCTCTGCATGGGGTTGGGCAGGCACAGTTAGTCACCTTGGCTAGGATAGGATTGCCTAGGGAGGGGCTGAGTGAGTTAGTGGTAGCCGGGGAGGAGAGGAAGAAGTTAGAGCAGGTAGCCTTCCCCATTCCACTGGCAGGGCATCAGGGGGTCTCTCGGACTAAAGCCCAGCTGTTGCAGCCTTGCTCTGAGATGGAGGCATCAGGGGCGGTAGCAGAGTTCTGCCACCTCAGTGATGCCTGTTGGCCAGTGGGTAAGGCAGGTGCTTGTGTACAGGTATCCCTGGTCTCGTTCCTGGTGATGGGGAAGCTGGGGCAGGGAGAAGTGCATGCATAGGTAGTTCCCTTGGCTAGGTTACAATTGCCTAGGGGGGGCTGAGTAAGGTAGGGCTGTGGGAAGGTAGGCAGCCAGGAACAGTAGCCGGGGCTAGGGTAGAACAGCATATGGTTCTGTTCTCAGATAAGCCAGAGATATCTGCAGAAGGAGAGGGCAGCATAGTGAAGGAGATGTTGAGGTATGTAGGGATATACCTGCAGGAAGGGGCTGGATGCAGTCAGCCCAAGGATTTACAGGCAACCACAGGGCAAGCGCAGAGGGGGTCCCTACTAGCTAGAATTGTGACTCAATTTTGACTGACTTGACTCAGGGGCGACGGTCTGTGCTGCCTGTCTGGTTCCCTGCCTGGGGAGGGCGCTCCCAAACCCTGAAGCTGGCCCTGGCCAGTGAACCCCCAGGGGTGTATGTGAAGTGCACCCTATTTCACGGAGTAGTGGCTTATGCCACCTGGGGAAATGCCATCCTGCCGAGTTGGGGATGGCCTCTACAAGACTCAGACTTTACCATCCACCCTAAGAGGAGCAGAGGGGAAAGCCCTGTTAATGGCGTTGCGCGGCAAAAGAACCCCTCTGACTGTGAATCCTCAAAAGCTGCCATGGCCCAGGCTGAGGTATTGAGGAGGGGAGGTGTCATGATCGGGGTATGAGTGGTTAATGGGATCTGTGTATATGTTGATCTGCATCCTCCTGCTTCAGCAGAATTGCCCCAGGTCTGAGCTGTATTCCCCCAGCAGTCTGTGTTATATTCCTGTATGTGTAGAAATCACCTCGGGATAGAAAGGGTTAACTACACTGGCGACACACTTTATTCGAGCTTGGCTAGTCCCACGAATTCGGGTATACCCGGGTGTATTGAGGTTTGTGACTGTTTTCTGCCCGAGTGCATTGAGTTATTTTCCAAGCAGGGATTGAAGCATTTTATTCCCGCTGGCTGCAATACTGCACAGTATATATATATATATACTGCATTACAATTCATGAATTTATGCCATCTGGTAGACACGCGAAGCATTGCAGCCTATTAAATCCTAATCATTATCATTTAACAGATCAGCCGCCCATCAGCCAGGCATGAACCCAGGCTGGGAAGGCAAATGCAACGGGGCTTGTCAGAGGTGAGGAGCGGCGCATTCCAGGTATCTGCCAGGTACATACCGGGTATTTGCTCGAATAAAGTGTGTCGGTGCAGTATATTGTGTATATGTTGATCTGCATCCCCCTGCTTCAGTAGAATTAATTGCTATGTTATGTATTAACATGGAGAGAGGGTTAACTGTTTATTTGTCATAATGTAAACCCCATAGAACCATATCTCTGTATGTGTTTGTGCTACAAGGCTGAAATTTGGATATGCTTTCCTATGCAACGAACACAGGATGCATAGATATTGTTAATCTGATTTAAAATATGGGAGAAATAGTTATGTTATGCTAGACAGGATGGCAACGAAGGCATCATGTCATAGTTTTTTTTATAAATGGGCTGGCCAATCTAGGTTCCTACGACTTGGTGCCCCAGCCATTGCCAAACCAATTGCGTCCATAGTCAACTCTATCCTGTCTGCAGGCCATATCCATAAGACCTGGAAAACTGCCAGAGTTGTCCCAATCTTCAAAAGTGGGGACAAAAACACTGTCTCAAACTACAGGCCAATCTCACTTCTCCCAATTCTATCCAAAGTTATGGAAAAATGTGTCCACTCCCAATTAAGCGATTTCTACACCAAGACAAATTTCCCTAGCCAATTCCAGTCTGGGTTTCGTCCCAAACACTCCACCGTAACTACCCTGCTAAAAGTTTGCAATGAAATCCAGTGCGGAATGGAACGGGGACAACTCACTGGTGCAGTATTCCTAGATTTTGCAAAGGCTTTTGACACAGTTGATCATGTTATCCTGCTTAACAAACTTCAGAGCTCTGGAATAGGGAAACATGCTTTAAACTGGTTTCAGTCCTACCTATCAGGAAGATCCCAACATGTGTCCATCTCAGGCTCTAACTCCAACCCCCTGGATATCCCCTGTAGTGTCCCGCAAGGCTCTGTTCTGGGGCCCTTACTCTTCTCAGTGTTCATTAATGATCTTCCCACAGCTTGTAAGAAAGCCTCAATACACATGTATGCAGATGACACAATCCTGTATGCACACAGCCTTAGCCTCTCTGACCTTCAACACATACTTCAGTCTGACTTTTTGAGACTCGAAAACAGGATTTCCCAAAACAAACTGTTTTTAAACACTGACAAGACGGTAACAATGGTATTTGGGACCAAGACTAAATTTGTAAAGCTTCCAGTGACTGAGCTCCTGATTAGAACCAACGCTAAAACCACCCTAACACCTGTCACTAGTTTTAAATACCTGGGCTTATGGTTTGACTCCTACTTAACATTCGGGATGCACAATGATACCCTGACAACCAAGACCTATGCCAAACTAGGGGTACTTTACAGGAACAAATCCTCCCTAAGTCTCCTGGTCAGAAAGCGTATTGCACAGCAGATGCTAATGCCAATTATTGACTATGGAGACATAGTATATGGCTCGGCTCCTCAAACCCACCTTAGCAAACTTGACACCCTCTACAATTTAATTTGTCGTTTTGTTCTCCAATGCAACTACAACACACATCACTGCGAAATGCTCAAAGAACTAGATTGGTCATCACTAGAGCCTAGGTGCAAAGTTCACCTTTCCTGTTTCACCCTCAAATACGTTTTGGGCAAGCTACCCAGCTACCTGAACAAGCTCCTCACCCCTACCACATGCAGTACCTATCACCTGAGATCAGACTCCAAAAGACTATTCATGGTCCCAAGACTCAACAAAGTATCCGGACGTTCCTCCTTCTCCTTCCGTGCACCCCAAAACTGGAACAACCTACCAGAGGCTCTCATATCCACCACCAGCTTAAGTTCTTTCAAATCTAAGGCTGTCTCACACTTTAATCTGGTCTGTAACTGTTTCATACGCTCATAATATATATTTTCTTTAACTGTGCATGCAATGTCTTGTATATAATGTATACCTTGTTCATTTATGTAACTGTATTTGTAACCATGTATTATTTTGTTTTACTCTGTGCCCAGGACATACTTGAAAACGAGAGGTAACTCTCAATGTATTACTTCCTGGTAAAATATTTTATAAATAAATAAATAAAGTAGCCACAGGGGAGGGTTGTATTAATGAGGGGCTGGGTAAACCCAGCTTTTTGCGTTACCTGGCAACCTGTGATTGGGTCAAGATTTGTCTTCACCAATAACTGAACTGCCATGGTAAGAATGTGGGTCTGCGTCTAAATAGTTGCGTGCACCCCTTATTCCTGTATTGGTTGCTTGTTGCTGTCGTTTTGTCATGCTTGTTATGACCTATAACAACTAAGGAGCTGCTATTCGGCTGAATATCTCCTTGTCCAACCTCAGTAAGTGTAAATATTTCTGTAATATTATTTGCTTGATGTATTGTCTGTTCTGCTCATAGGAAATAAACTCATTCAGTTTACTATATCCTAGTCTTGTTCAATCTGGCCCGGTTATTGTATATATGTGCTGTTTTCTCGTTACAGTCATTTAAAGGCAATGAAAGCACAGCCAATCAGAATGACTGAGTTTCAATTTCCTTTAAGATGACGTCATCAAAAGAAAGATGGCCGGCGACACATGGTAAGGTAGCCAATCAGAGCGCAGGAACTCCATCCCAACTCTGATTGGCTCTAGTAGACCATGTGACAGAGGCTTGTGGGAGAACGGATATGATGTCATTGAAAGCCTGTCACATGGTACTAGAGCCAATCAGAGTTGGGATGTATTTCCCACGCTCTGATTGGCTACCGTACTATGTGAGGCCGGCCATCTTTCTTTTCATAACGTCATCTTAAAGGCAATTGAAGCTCAGCCATTCTGATTGGCTGTGCTTTCATTGCCTTTAAATGACGTCATCATTTTTTTTTCCGGTCAAATCACATGTTTTTCACGGCCCAATCAGGACCGTGGGAAACATTTGACAAAATGTGACATCATAAGCCTATAAAAGCCTATGTCGCCTCATTTTTAAGCCAGTCGCCGAGGAGGGAACACCTCCCCTCCTAAGAAGAAAAGAAGGGCGTGGCGGAAGAAGACCCCAAAGAAGAAAAGAAGACCCCAAGAGAGACGAGAAGGATTACAAATAGAAGAAAAAAGACACAGACGTGGATTGTAAGGGTTTATTTTTTTATGGTTACATGTGGATTGGTTCCAGTGCTTCCGGGTTGCCTGGATTTCGGTGAGTGGGCATCTAATGGTGAGTAAACAAAAGAAAAGTTTATTATTTTTACTTTTACAGGTTTTTTTGATTTTTGATGTCTTTTATTTTTTCTGCCCCATTTAATGCCTGTGAATGTATCTATGTATATATATACATTCACGGACACTGAATGGGTGTATTCTATGTGATTTTTGTATGTAAATGCATTGTATTTTATGCTCTATTATTGCCCCTGTATGTTATGTTTATCTATCTATATGGATAGACATACATGGATAATAATTGATTGTTTTGCTAATGTTTATGTTCTTTTCATGTATGGCTAATGTATTTATCAGCTATATTTTGTAATTGTTGTGAATAATGTAATTTGTATTTAGATTAGAATGATGGTGGTTACTTTAAATTAGAATTCTTTTGGCAATGCTTTGGCTTTAGGAATTGAATAGGGAATTGTATAGGTGATTTGTATTGTATTGTATTGTAATTGTTTGAGGAAATGGATTAATTGATTGCTAATTGTATTGATGTTGCTTAGTTTCTATTTTTTTCAGGATGGCATTGGTGGTTAGGGGACATTGTTCATAGTGTATTTTATTGTTACATATATTTTGCATAGTGTTACATGATGCACAGATTAATTTCATCCTGTACACACTCAATGCAATTGTGTGACATTTCATATACATTTCTGTAGCTGCTGGTTTGTTGGTTTATATTTACAATTGCTGCAGGATTTATTTTAACATGCAATGTGGTGATTTTAAGATTAAGAATTAATCTTTTGATTTATGCATGTTTTATGTGTTTCATAATGGGCAAATAATCTATTATCCATATCTGGATAATAGTTATTTTGCACATTATTGTACTGTATGTGTTGGGGGGTGGGGGAGGGGTGGATATATGTATTTAATGTATAGTTCCGGTTTATTTTTTTTACATACATGGTTTGTTCCTTTGGTCTGCGAGAGACCTCTGGAGACCACCTGAGGTATCCTTGGGTATCTCACGGGTACGAGGCTGCGTGATCCACGGGGGACACCTGCGGGGAAGAACCAGTGGCCCCACATCTATGGGGGCACTGTGGACCCATAGTGCCCACCTGTGGGTCCCCAGACTCCCGTGGGAACCACCCGAGGCCCCTCAGACACCTGTGGGTCTGACCCGGGGCCCCCAGACATCCGCGGGCATACCGTGGGGACCCAATTGTGGCCCACGGTGACCCGCGGAGACCACCTGGTGGGCCATGGAGCCTGGCGGGACCCACCAACAGGCCTCCAGAACCTGTATGAAACAAGTTGCTGGTAACCTGTAAGTCTGTGAGGTGACCCGTCAGGCCCACCGGGGACTCACGTGGGCCTGGGGTATGAACCCTGTATGTAAAAGAATAAATCATGTATTTATTGGGGGGCACAGGGGGTGGGTTATGTATTTAATAAATATAATGATGTTTATTGTGGGTCAGTGTATTGTTTTTATTGTGGGTTCTGTGGGTGGGTGGAGGGGGTATTGGCCCCAAGAGTATGTGGGTAGACCTCCCGGCTGGGTAGTGGGTGAGGGTGGTTAGGCCTCACAGGGTGGGGGGTTAGTGGGGGAGTGTATGTAGGCCTCCCGAGTGGTGGGTGAGGGTGGGTTAACCCCTTAATGACTGTAGCGGTTAATAACCGCTATGGTGATTAAGGGGTTAGGGGACATTACATTGGCTATTGTGATTGTTGTGCATGTTTTACAGCACCGGAGGGGAATGGGCAGGATGAGGATGAAGATGGCCTTCATCGTGGGTGCCTGTAAAAGGTAAGTGTCATATATATTGACTGTATTTATTGTAATTTATATGTATTTAAAATGGGCAAATGCATTATTATCCATATGTGGATAATAGTAATTTAGCCCATTACAGTACTGTATGTGCTAGGGGGCGGGGGGATGTGTGTTGTTTATTGAGGGCAATAGTCCCCAATAAACATGTTAATGTGCCTTAACCCCTTCATTGCCTTAGCGGCAATCCGCTAAGGTAATGAAGCTGCATTAATGTAAATTTTAATAATTTTGTGCGGGAGCAGGCAGTCCCCTGAGCTGAACCGCATTGATTTCTGCCTCAGAGACCACCTGCTTTCCGAGTTACAGGCCACGGTTTGGGGCATCGGTGCCAGTGTGGACGCCATCTTTATAGAGCCCACGTCGCGTCTTGGACGCTATAAAGATGGCGGCGACACTGGCACCCGATGCCCCATACCGGGGCCTGTAACTCAGGAATCAGGGGGTCTCTGAGGCAGAAATCAATGCGGTTCAGCTCAGGGGACCCCCTGCTCCTGCACACTATTATTAAAAATACATTAAAGCAGCTTCATTACCATAGCGGTTAGCCGCTACGGTAATGAATTATTATTTATTGTTATGTGTGTTTTAATACTAGTGTAGATGTGCAGAGGGTCTCCTGAGCTGTACCGCATTGGTTTCAGCCTCGGGGACCCCCTACTTCAGGAGATATAGGCCCCTTTATGGGGTGCCGGTATCCCCTGCAGAATTTAAATGTCCCGGTCACGTGACACGGGAGCTTTAAAGTGCAGGGAAATACCGGCACCCCATAACAGGGCCTATATCTCCTGAAGTAGGGGGTCCTAGGACCTGAAACCAATGCGGTTCAGGTCCTGAGACCCCCTGCTCATGTACACTATTATTAAAATGTATTTATTTAGTGAACGATTGCCTGTAACAGTCTTGCATGGAGATGGCAAATCTCCATGCAAATATTACATGCAGCTTTTTTTTCTATCAGCTAGCGTACGTAAAGGTTAAGAACGCCAGCAGGGGGAAAAAAAGCAACTCGTACGCTGTGGCTGTTCTGAGCTATTTTGAGCAGGTACGTTAAAAAATGGGCTCAAGGCCTTAGTGAATCGCGTCCCCGGCTTCACTTTTTAACGAACCTGCTTTTTTGCAAAATCAGAACGCAAAGCCATTGAGCTTAGTGCATAGCCCCCTGTGTCCCTGATACTGCAAAACACAGGGAAAAGGGTCTCTAACTATGGGCTTCCCTATACAGCTGCAGGTGCTACTGTGAGTCGGGGACTAACTGGGGCCTGCAGGGGAAAGTTGGCCTAGACCCAGGGCTACTGGCACATGGGAACCTACCTCCATTTTCTGTACCCTGCTCCCAACTCACCAACTGCCCTAACTGTTATCACTGTTCTAACTGTTATAAATGCAGCAGCCCTATTGGTTGCCTGGCAACATGTAGTCTGCAGCCCCTGAGGCTGATGGGACTTGTAGTTCCCAGCGGAACTATGTGTGTAATGGCCGCCGCTGGCTCACAATCTCCCTGCAGCAATCACACAGCCGTCCCCCTAACGCAGCCTGGAGGTAAGAGGGTGACCTGGCTACATGTAAAAGAGCATACACAAGCACTGCGCTCAGTGGAGAAGCTCTGTAGAAGCCCAGCGGAGACATTGTGTGGAGCTGATCAGAAACCCTAAAGTGCTTTGTTCTGTATAGGACTGAGGAGCACTGAGAAACCTGGTTCAAGAAGCGGATAGGATAAGCCGACTGAAACAGGCTCCTGCACCTACTTAAGGCTAATGACTTTCCACCAGACCCCCAGTTGGTGAGTGTATATTGTGTATTTTGTGTGTTTGCTGGCTTGCCGGAATAAACTCCATTTATTCAATTAATGTGTCCTATCTGGGGATAGTGATCCCTGGTGGTTTAGGTGTTAAAAGTACTGGTCTCCCGTGACAATGAGGGCTACGGGGTAGAATTATTTACACTTTTAAACTTTACTCTACCCTTGTTTCTTTGCTAAACGTCTGCACCCTTTACCACAGACACAGTTTATTTTGAGGGGGTTTGCTACTCTGGTACTTCGCATGGCTTCATCCGACGCTCACAGAAGCTTAAAGGTTTCCCCCGTGCCTCCGTCCACACAGTCTCGTGATAACGGCTTCCCCGTGATTGGGCTACACGTAGTTCAGGTAAAAAAGTGGAGCGCCCCTCAATCATGTCTCAGACCTGGCTGAGGCTCCCCCCTTTCCCCTTCTGAATCCCCCTGACCCAGAACCTCAAGGCACCAGGATCGGCTGGTAGTCCGCTGGGGGAAAATGGATTGGGCATCCAGGAACATGCTCAAGAAGAGAAAAGTCTGCGTACCCGCTGGTTCTTTCTTGTTGCGGAAAGCTACCCTTTCTCAGCCGGCCTAGTCACTACATCTCTTGCACCTCTTGAAGGGGATTTTTTCTGTCTCTTCTCCTCCCACTCGGGTCTTGGGCTAATTTCGTCCTGTGGGATCGGGGAAGGTGGAACAGGGCTCAGGCATTGCTTGTGCAGGAATGCCTCACCATCAGAGATCTCCTTTAAGGTAAAAGACCAGCCATTTTGGGGTCCCCTGGTGCTGGTATCTGCCCCAAAGCCCTGTGGCATAGATCCAGCTAGAGGGCAGCCTCCGTCTTGTATGACAGCATTACTCTAAACCATTTTGCCACAAGCTCCTCTGGGTCAGTGAAAGATTCTGGGACACCCCTTATGCGCACATTGTTTCTCCTGCCCCTGTTTTCCGAATCTTCATTCCGGTCAGACAGCTCGATCATCTGGATCTTTAATTGAGCGTTTTTCTTTTCGTTTTTATTCATGAGGTTGTTTAGTTTCCTCTCTAGGGCATCTGTTCTTCTGCTTAGAGAGGTGGGCTCCTTTTTTATTTCCTTCAGCTCAATATAGTGCAAAGTCTTGAGATCGCTAAACAGTTCCTGTATATCTTTTTTCGTGGCCTGTTGGTTCATATCCTCTCGGTCGGATTCTTCCTGCTCCGATCCAAAGCCCGTGCTTGAGATTTGCTCTGCTGCCCATGGAGTGCACGTGGTCGCTTTGTGCTGCAAGTATCGAGTGAGGTCGGCTGTGTGTGTTTTTTATTTTTAAGTGCTGGCAGGAGTGAATTTCCTTAGTTGGAGATGGAAGTAAGGTCACAGAAGTGACATCATGTGGGTAAAAGAGGCCGTTGGTACGCATCTGTGTGGGCAAAAGAGTGTTGCATCCGTAGCAGCAGTCGGCGTGACACGTACATGCGCAGTAGCCGCCGGCTCAGCGCACATGTCAGTATCCGTCGGCTTGGCGCACATGCACAGTAGCAGTCAGCTCAGTGCACATGCACAGTAGCCTTCAGCATGCATGCACTGGCCTCAGTGCCCATGCGCAGAAACTGGCCTCAGCACACATTCGGAGGTACAACACTTGCACCCACTTTGGAGAAGACACAGTGATACACACAGAGAGACACACACACACACACACACACACACAAACACAGACACAATGAGTTCACAGTTAGTATAACTATAGAAGTACAAATAGCTAAAATGGGATGTGTGCTGAGCACGCACGTTCTAATTCAAACTTCTTTGCGTTTTGTCAATGAAATTGTGTTTTGATTTTTAATTAAAAAATCACCATCACAACACAATTTCTGTGACTAATCAGTGACAAAAGACTAAGAAGTTTCACTTAAAAGGCGTGTGCTCAGCACACACACAATTTTAATAAAGGTTTCTGGCTCCATCTTAGTTTTAGTTTTATTTGAAAGATTACACTAGCATTCACATGGCACTGAATCCCAAACATCCCAGCACTAGAATTGTTCTTGAGTGTATGTCATTTGCCTTTCTTTTTTTTATGATACCTTCAGAGGCATCCTAGGTTAGTTCGATAGCTATTCCTTGCAATTAGTTTTTTCGTTGGTTTTTGCTTACTTCAAACCGAAGTCTTGAGGAGCTCATGTGCTAGCCAGCCATCTACTCTAGCTTTGCGCATACGCCTCAAAGGTTTTTAATGAAAAGGTCAAGTGGTATGTGTATAAAAAACAGAAAAGATAATAAGAGAGAATTTTGTATTGGGGAAAAAGCAATGCGATACAATAAAAGGCTTAGGATGCTTGATGCTTACAGAATTTTATCTTGATAAGCATTCATTGCTGAGTTAACATTAGAGAGCTGCAAAATTATCAGTGAAGTTTGCAAACCAAGCTAAATGTGTCCTTCATTTTGCAAAAACATTGGCAAACATTTCCAAAGTTCACAAAGGAAAATTCAACAAGCGTTACAAGTCAACATCAAGGTCCCATGACCCTGTATGTACGGCCATTTTCTCAAAGTTGTGTGCACAAAATTACTAAAATGGTGGCGAAATTAGCGAAAACTGTAAAAACGTAGGAGAAATTTTCCCATTCACATTTGCAGACGTACGCAGTTCTAGTTTTGAACTTCTGCTCACCTTCAAAGTAGCATCTGTGATTGTGGCAGTAAATACGAGGATACATGAACGGATTATGGCAGACACTATCACTAACAAGTGTTCAAGAAAAAAAACAATGTACAGATGCAGCGGCAGTTATCCGAACATTTAACGATTTGTATTCCTGGGCATACCCAGGTCGTGCCGCATGATTTCTTCAAACTTTCCCGCATTAATACGTGTGTTTACTAGTGCTTTTATTGGGAATAGAAAATTGCATTTTAGCGTTGTCTGCAATACCATCGAGAAACTCAAGTGGGTGATTGCGAGTTGTCTTAAAATTTAAAAATCAAGTGCAATTCAACCTGTCTTTTATTGCCATACAGTTCTGCAAGTGTGTGTAATTGTAATTTGAAGATTAACGTTACGAGTTCATACTGTATACTGTACATGGGAAAGTAGTCCTTCCTGAGGGTCGTCAGCCATACACAAATCCTCTAACTGTAGAAGATTACAAATATGAGCACACACAACAAAAATAATTAAATGTTGTTTTGTACAGGTTAATAAAGGAAAAAGGAGTAATACAAAAATACATTGCCTCTTCTTCCAAATATAAAATATTTATTCTGTGCATTGTCAAAGCGCCTCTGCGAAACGTACGTCAGGTGGGAGGCGGGACCATACTGACGTCATGACGTATGCACGCAGTGACGAGGGTGAGAGGCACATTTGAGTGCCGGTCTATCCGCAAGTCGCCATGATACAGGTCTGATATACACACACTTTGCCAATAGTAATTATGGGTACAATAAAACACTAAACAAATTAAGTACAATTGTATCTATTGCTATACCATGACGATGGTAATAGCAACGTAGTGCATTTTAGCATAGATACTGTTGCAGTGCTATTTGAGTACTTCTCTTTGCACTGTGTGTAATAACACAGTTGCCGGCTGCTGTATTAAGTGTGTGAACCTTCTGATACATCCAGTTTATCTGCGATTTATTTGTTCCTCACTGCATGTTATTTATTTTTATGAGCTATTGATTTTGATTACCCTAAGTGCATCAAAATATCTATTTAGGAGGCTGTAACTGGATACGGACCTGATCCGTGCCTCAGAGCCATTTCAACACATTTTGTGGGCTCTTTGCATTTTATACATCAGTATCTACTATATAGTAATTTGTTCATCTATCAATGAGGCTTTAACTTGATACTACCTTTCACTCATGCCTCAAGACCCTCCAACATTAGTTGGTGTGCCTTTGTAATATAGCTTTCACATCAGGTACTTCATTTCATTTTATATAGTACCAATTGCAGGTTCTTTGTAGGAACAAGTATACGTCATTTATTTGTAAATATTGACATGGTCAGTCTCACGCTACCTGTTCAGAGTACTCAGGTTTTTAATTATTTCTAGTGCTATACCTAGGGGTTATCCTTTATCAATTGTGACCTAATGAGGTATTTCATTACTATTAAAGTAATTCAACGTTAAGGATTTCTCCTCCATTTCAGTTTATGTATTTAGCACTTTGGTCTGTTTTATATGTTTAATCATCATAGTGATATATTCACTTTTGTATAATTTAGGTAGTTTTAGTTATATACATCTATTTATCTTAATTTAAATATTAATAAAGTTGTATTTTTAAAATTTTCATCATATCACACTTTACAATGAGTGCTTTCAAGAGAGTGTGCTTTTCTCCAATTTCATAATCATTCTGTACAGTTTATCAATGACAGATTTGTATATATTGAAATGTCCAAAGAACTTTAGGTATACAGTAGCACTACTGTAAGTGTATAGACAGTAAAAACATAAACCCTAAATAAAGTATATTTAAAGAATAACAAGTTTTATTTGCACAGGAGAAAAAAGGAAAAAAAGAATAATACAAAAATACAACGTCGCCTCTTCTTTTCTACTTGCGCCCCCTCCTTCTCCCCTCCCTGCTTGTGCCCCCCTCTCTTACCTTCTCTTCAGCTCCCGGTGTCAAATGATGCTGCGGGGTCACGTTGGCATGCCAACGTGACATCACATGACCCCGCGGCATCAATTGATGCCGCGTTGCCGAAGAGAAGGTAAGTGAAGTTGCAGAGGCCTCACGCGATCCCCCGGCATTAATTTAAATGCCTTCGGGGAAGAGCGTGGGGCCCCTACAACCACCCGCGCACTCCCTGAACAATCTTCCACCCAACCGGGGGTCACGCCCCCCAGTTTGCGCACTTTGGCTATTCATACAGGACTTATTCAACCAGTGTGTATTATTGCTGCTACAGTATACTAAGTGTCAGACTTTCAAGTTAGTATTGCCACAACAATGTTATGTTCCATGGGAAAAAATTTACTGTGTATCCTCGGCTAAAAGGAACTCTAATCAAATTGTATTCAACAAAATGATGCATTCCAACAATAAGCATTAGGTTTTGCTAGAGGTTTACATTAGGTTTTGTGGGGTTTGGGAGGGGAGGGAAGGGATTTGTTATGCATGGATTGGAGCACTGTGTCTTACCTGGCAGTATTGTTGTTAGAGTTTCCTGCACCAAGGGGGGAGGGGTTACTGCAGGGTGTCTTTGCCCAGCTCCAAACATGCAAAAAAGAACAGAGAAATAGAAAAAAAATATTATACCATGCCGCCAGTACAGTCCATTGTGTAACAGTATATTCTATTTTCTGAGGGGGTTGGAGGAGACAAAGCATGCATTGCATGTGCTACTGCACTGTAGTACAGTAGGACAAGAAGTTTACAGTACAATAGGTTTTGTGGGGTTTAGGGGTTTACTGTAGCTAATCACTTGTCTCAATATATGGTATTGATGCACACACAGTACTGTTTTTAAAAAAATGATATTTTTTTAAACGGCAGCTTTAAACTTAATATTGTACTGTATTGTGTAATACAGTATACTGTATTATTGTACATTATATTTACCTTCATTATAAACTTTGCCAAATGGATGGAGATGAGCCACTGTCACTCTTGTAGTCTGCATTATAGTTGACAGGTGACAGCTGGCCTTCTAGACCTGTAGTTGACAGCTGATGAAGCTAGTAATCATGTTCGTACATGTAAGCATGCTGGTACATGTAATATGGTTGGAAATCAGGCTGGAATTATTGTGAGTAATCTGGCGGGGAAAGTAGCAAGGATTGCCATTCACCAGGTTTTCACTGATGATCAGACCGTTAGTGTAAGCCGGTGCTGGTGCCGGTGCTGGCACATTGATGGATTGGGATTGACAAATATTATATGGATTAAAACATTGCAGTTGCCATGATCAAACATACTGTAAAAATCTGGGATCACACGCCAATACCCTCTTCTATCTCCCGGTGGAGGGGCAATGTGAAAAAAACAATGATCGTTAGTTAAGGTTTGTCTTACTGAATGCTTCCACCAACGAACGGCAGTTGAAAATCTGTAACAATCATAGTTCGAAATGAAATATTCCGAAATATATATTTCTGATAAAGTCGTCATCTTATCTGTTGCAGCATTAATTGCAGATCATATTAAAAATACAGAACTACAGTCAGGTTTTTTATACGTGCACGGTGTACACATGGTGTCCAGTCCAGTCAGCAATTGTGCAGGATAAGAATGTAGAAAAAAGGTTTTTATTATGAAATGCATACATTTGATAACGTCTTTAATGTCTTCAAGGACCAAGGTCGATTCAAAATGGACCACCGTGTTACTGTAGACTTGGTTTTTTTCTGGTTTTTAAACACCTGCAAATTTACACAGTAGCACAGTACTGTACACATTGCAATTCATTCATTTCTGCCACCTGGCGGATAAGCGAAGAAATGCACCCAAAGAAATCAGAATCCAGGTAATTCAAGGAAATCAACCGCGGTAAACACAGGTGTGACTGGTGTGATTGGCGGCTTTCGCAGCAGCGTTCACAGAAGAATAACTCGTGAATGCCGCTTGGAATGCAGCAGAGCTCACGAAAACGGGTCCGTGAAATGTTCGGATAGCGGCCGCTGCATCTGTAGCAAAATTAGGAACGTCATTATTATCCCAATTTTTGGGGGCCAGAAAGGGATAAAGAGTAAAGGCTCAAAATTCACTATTAGCAGTGATGGGAAAAAAAAGGCTTTGAAAAAGTAATTGCACTGTACTAAAAAGCTAGAGACCTATAATCATGTTAAAGCTATTCATACTCATTATTTGAAAGATGTATGCAATAAGGCATGAGATTATCATTACAAAACAGGTCATTCATTTCTGTGATACGTTAAACGGCAGGTCTTTAAAGACGTGGTTATCAGTGCCATTAACTGCTATCACATTTTAATGACCTATTATTGGAAGAGTTGGCTGTTTATTCAACAGTTACAGTGGCGACCAACTTTATTCTAACTCGGCTAGCTCCGCGAATTTCAGAATATCCCGGTGATGTGCGGTTTTGTGTCATTTTCGCCCGCAGTCTATTGCGTTATTTTCACGGCTGTGATTTAAGCATTTTATTCCCGCTGTCTGCAACATTGCAATGCCGTGTAAAAACTCATGGGGGCGTTTGCGAGCTGTTGTCTTTGAAGCCGTCCCCTATAACCCCTAACATACACATACAGTACTGTATATGCACATCAATGATACCATAGGCCGTCCCCTGGCGAGATGTGTTTGCAGCAGAGAGAGATCCGCTGCTCTCTCTACGCAAACATCGGCACATTAAAAATTATTAAAAATAAATTTTTATTCATAGTGTAGATGTGCAGGGGGTCTCCGGAGCTGAAACGCGTTGGTTTCAGGTCCGGGGACCCCCTGCTCCCCGAGATACAGGCCCCTTTATGAGGTGCCGGTATCCCTCTGCATTTAAAGGTCCCGATCACGTGACCGCAGCATGTAAACCAAGCCTGTATCTCAGGAAGCAGGGGGTCCCCGGACCTAAAACCACAGCGGTTCAGCTCCGGAGACCCCCTGCACATCTACAGTATGAATAAAACACATATATAAATAAACACTCATTCCTTACCTTTGCGGCTATGTGCAATGGTAACGAAGCAGCATGAATAAGAAAAAAATATAGGAGTATATAGCGCTAAAAGTGAATATAATAAACCTTAAGTGAGGTGATACAGAGTGATTCTACACTATACAATATATAACATAGGCTGCAGGTGATACTAACCCCAAGACACAGTTAGTAAAAAAAACAAAACATAAAATTCAGACTAAAACATATTTTAAATCTGTACAGGCAAACAATTACCTAAGGGCGGACAGCCAGCACAACCCTGGCTGGATACGCAATATCCCAAAGGGACAACTCATTCGCCTCAAGCGCAACTGCTCCAATCAGGAGGAGTTTGCTATTCAGGCGAGTGAGTTAAATCCCTCTGCTCTGCTTGGTTTACAGGCCGCGGTCACGTGATCGGGGCTTTTAACGCAGAGCTGGATACCGGCACCCCCTAAAGGGGCCTGTATCTCGGGGGGCACGGGGTCCCCAGACCTAAAACCAACGCGGTTCAGCTCCGGAGACCCCCTGCACATCTACACTATCAATAAAAATGTATTTCAAATAATTTTTAATGTGTGGATGTTTGCGCAGAGAGAGAGCAGCGGATCTCTCTCTGCTGCAAACACATCTCGCCCCCGCCGCCCATACAGTAGTATCATTTATGTATGTGCATATACAGTACAGTACAGTACTGTACAGTACTGTATGTTAGGGCTTACAGGGGTTGTTGTTATACAGTACAGTATATATATATATATACACTGCATTACAATTCATTATAGGGGACGGCTTCACAGAGAATAGCTCGCAAGCGCCACCATGTGTATTTTGACGGCATTGCAGTATTGTAACCAGCCGGAATAAAAAGCTTAAATTCCTGCCGGAAAATAACGCAATGCACTCTGGCTGAAAAATATCAGAAACCTGAATACACCCGAGTATACCCGAATTCGCGGGACTAGCCGTGCTCGAATAAAGTGTGTCGCCAGTGTATGTAGACCTTTCTGTGTCAGATGAAACAAATACCCATACATTTTCTTTGACATAATGAATCAGCCAGATTCATTGCAACGACAGCAGGCAATTTTATTTAAAAAACATTATTAAATATTTCTCACATAGGAGGGGACAAATATAGCATAAGGAATTTGTCTGAAGCCATTTCACAAACCTTGAATTGGTTATTCACAAGATGTATTCCTTCAAAAAGAGATAATATAAACAGTCTGTTGTCTCTACAATTTTCAGAAATGCACATTGAAAAGATAAGGATTTGCTGAAATATAAAAAACAAAATAAAATATTATTTTATGAAAACAAATGATCTAACAATATAGTAGATCATTCTACAACATAAATGTAATGGTACAATTCTAACAAAGTACAAAATAGCATACTACAGTATATGTTAGCCAATCTATCATCTAAGATGAAAGGTAGACATTTCGTTAATGACATCTCTGTTGCTAGAGTTTTAAAATTGACTAAAATATGTATTTTCTTTGAGATGTAAAGTTAGAAACTTCAGCAGTCACAGTTCTCTCAAATTTTCTCAATTCAAATATTTATACACCAAATGTGAATTTGTAGAAAGATTACATTTAAAAACCATTTGTGTCTAAATAGTAATGCTATAATATAATACAAACCTTCAGAAAATGTGCAACACACCTAATTAAGGCAATTTAAATTAAAACACAATTATGTATATGTAGCCAGGTACCCTCCGGTCTCCCCGTGCTCCCGGTTTCCCCCCCCCCCTCTCCTTACCATCAGAGATGTGCGGCAGGGTGACGGAGTCGCGGGCGGTTCCCTCTGCAGGGCGCCGCCATGTTGGTGTATGCGCGCGCAGCGAGGTTGCGCATGAGCAGAGCAACTCCGCAGCGGCCATTTCAGGGGGCGCACGAGTGCAAGCTGCAGAGCGGCAGCCATTAGAGGGAGAGCATGAGGCTCCTTATGTTAAAGGCTGCAGATAGAACTACAATCCCCATGATGCTCAGGGGCAGTGACACCACCTGACACAAGGGAGCCAGTAGGGCTGCAGGATTCTGCTGAATAGCAGGAAAGACTATTGCATGCTGGAACAGGAAGCAGTCAGTGAAGACCAGGAGCCTGAAGCTGCAGGTTAGATCCAAAGAGCAGTGCTCCAAGGATTAGGCCAGAAGTTAAACCCCAGGGCCCAGTTAATTCCCTGAGTCACTGTAGAGGTGCTGAGAGTGCTGTATCGGGAAAGCCTTATTGCAGGGACCTTTTCACATAGCTTGAGAGAGGTTCTGCTGCAGGACATTGCCTTATTGCCAGTGCAGCCTGAGGGCTGGCAGAGACTCTGATTGAATAACAGAGACTGTTTGCAAAATGATAACCGGCTGGGAATCCCTCCCCTGTGGAGTCAGCGTGTGCATTCATTTCTGCAGAGAATAGTGCAGGGCTACGTGGGATCACGTTGCGGTATTGCAGACTCATCAAGGATTCTCCTGGTTAGGACCATAACCAGGAAGGTATTATATTAAAGTGCACCAATGGGCCCCAACACATGGAAGCGCTGTCCCTCACACACACACTCCAATCTATCGCTGGTGGACACTAAGAGGTTAAGTGCCCTGGAACATTGGTACACCAAGGACTAGGGTGATATAAAGACTGACACTAAAGTGGTGCAACCATTTACATGTGTGTGGTGATGTGATGATATTCATGCAGGGGAATGGCATGCTTGTTATGTACTGTATGAAACGTTATGCAAGGGTTATTATTATTATTATGCTAAGTAAATACTGTTTTATCCAACTGTGTGTGGTTACTGTATATGTTGGTTCTGATAAGGGAACACTCCCACCAAGTTGGGATCCCTCATCAGTGGAGGCGCTGCACCCAGTGTAAGTATACCCCAGGCTCCCAGGGGCCGAGCCTCAGGCCTCTTGTTAGCCTCACAGGTGACAGCAGCATCAGTAGTTACCATACCCCAGGGGTACAAGAGCTACATATACTTACATGTAATTTTTTTAAATCCATAAACTAGTATTAGTAAATTTACATTATTAGTATACTATTTTTTATTATAGCTTTACTATGAAAATAGTACATTTTGGTAACCTATATCAGTGGTTTGCAACTTTTTTTTAAGCTACCACTACAAATATAAATGCCTATTATGTGAACCCTCCCTCCTGCCCACAGCCCCCAAAACATTAGAGGATTAACTCTGTAGCATTAATATTCTGAGTGAAACTACAGAAACTAACTTGCACTACAGCAAAGCCCATGTCTCCTGCTGTTTCTCTCTCCTTGTCTCTCTCCCTCCCTTGTATCTTTCCTTCTCTCCCTGCCTGTATCTCTCTCTTCCCCTGTCTGTCTCTCTCTCCCACCCTGTCTCCCTCTCTACCTGTAGCTCTTTCCCTGTGCCTTTCCCTGTGTCTCTCCCTCTTTGTGTATCTACCTGTGTGTGTGTGTCTCTCTCTCTCTCCCTGTATCTCACTCTCCCTGTGTGTCTCTCTTTATCACTCTCTCTATGCCTCCCTCCCATTCACCAGCAGAAGAACTAGTCAGATGCTCTCTCCGCTCCATTCAGCCTGGATGATGACGACATCATAGATGCAAGAATATGAATTTGCCCGAATATAAATATACTCATATTTGGACATCTATGATGTCATCATCCAGGCTGAACAGAGTGGAGAAAGCTTCTGACTGCTTCTGCTGGGGAGAGCGAGTGAGAGAGGGATGGAGTGTTGAGGGCCAAGGAGGAAGAGAGGCACAGACATGGGCTGCTGCACTGCCGGGGTCCTTTGGCCATCCCCAGGAAATTGACAACAACCCTCAATGGAGTTGTGACCCATGGATTACGCACCACTGACCTATATAATGAAACGTTCCTTCTGCGCCAAACACCTTTTTAGGTGAATACATAGCAACTTAATTCTGCGCTTAGACTTTTTTTTAAGGTTTACTCCAAGTTGAACTTGGTGAACAATTTTGATGTACTTTTTACTTTTTAAAAACAAAGAAAACTTCTATTTTAGTACAAACAGTACCATTAATAACTATATGCTAAGTGCCGTCAATCTCTTGGCGCCAAAAAAAAGACATCGTTTTTTGACAATGATTGTGCACATGAAGATATTTCAGATTAGTACATAAACTCAAACAAGGGTGATTTAATTGAGATATGTTTGCGCCAACTTGGCGCCAAAAAGCTGCTTGTGACACTTGGTACATACGCCCCATTAAAGTTATGCTTGGTTAAACGTTAACGTTAGGGTAATTGTTGTTTAAAAACAATTGTGGGAGCTAACATAAGACACTGTCAGTGTGTTCATTTATTTTCTTGCTGACACCAGAGAATGTAAGAACAGTATTTACAGAATTGTGTTTTGTTTTATAGGCAAATGTGGTATGTACAGTACATACCGTACACTTTCAGTCTTGGCGGTTTCTTATCTCATTTGCTACACACTGAAATCTTATTATTTGCAGATTCCAGCAGCCTCAAAATGGGAAAACGACATGGAGAAATGAAGCATGTTATTTACTAAAACCTACTGTCAAAATAAAACTGGAGGCGAAATCAGTGCACCAAATTCATTAAATTATATGATCCATTGCTTTCAATAGGATTCCTACTCTAATAAATAATAAATATAGTGCTGTTTTCTGCTGATTTTGCTAGATTTGCAACCATGAATTAGTCAATTAAGTGCAAAGCGTCTCATTGCAAAGTGAACATCAGCCAAAAACTTCTATTGCACTCAAAGGCAGTTATTGGGTGATTGTGATGCAATCTGCCTTTTTAGGCTATATTACTCAAAAGGTGGGAGAAATGGTCTTTGCACAAGTCTTCTCCATCTGAACATTTTTTCTTACCATAGACTTGCATAAACTGCAAATACAGAAGACAGAAGCTTTAGTGCAACGGTTGTATAAAGGCTATTGTGCACACAATAAAGTCATATTCTCAGTGCGTTATTATACATGTCAACATCGATAATCTGAGGATCTACATTTTTATAACAAAAAGGCTCTGGATGGCGCTCTAACACTCCCAATAAGTGCTCAGTGCAAAGAAACGTGATAGATATAATATTTAAAGAATAAACACTTATAATATTAGTATATAATCCAATATCACACTCCACCAATAAGTGTAAAATGTGAAAAGTGAATAAATTAAGGGCAAACCAACTTCACTCAATCCTACAGCATTGTCTGTTTCAAAAGTCTAGACGTATGCAACTCTTCAAATCCCAGGGGAGTGATGATGTAAGCCATAAAAAAAAAGACAAAATGACATGTGCAATATGCTACACACAGTGAAATAACAAATGAAAAGCTCCAAAATGTCTATTCACAATTGAGCAGAAATAAAGAGCAGTAATCCAGCCAGTAGTAGTTATATTCCTGGATGGTGCAGGTAGTAGAACTCAGCAGTCTCGGACAGAGAGCAAACAAACCATAGTGCAGGTCATAAACAATTTTTATATAACATAAAATCTCACAAATGGAGGCTTACAGAGAAGAGATGAAAAATGGCAGGATGGAATTATTCAATGGTGATCAGGTGAGTTGCGATCTCACCGCTCCATTGTTTTATCACCCACCCCATCAGTCTCTTTTCCGCATCCGTCTAGGTCCTCACGTCACTTCTGCTCACTGCCGTATACGTGGGGAACACCTCGGGATGCCTGTAGCTCTCTCTCTCACAGATCCGCCTCAAAGCCACGCTCTACGCATTTTGCCGTTCAGGGTTGACGGCTACCTCAGGAATTCCATCCTGCCAGTTTTTCATCACTTCTCTGCCTCCATTAGTGAGATTTTATGTTTGATATATATTGTTTGTAACCTGCACTATGGTTTGTTTTCTCTCTGTCCAAGACTGCTGAGTTTTACTACCTGCACCATCCAGGAATAAAACTACTAATGGCTGGATTACTGCTCTTTATTTCTGCTCAATTGTGAGTAGACATTTTGGAGCTTCCTTTTTCATTTATTATTTCACTGTGTGTAGCATATTGTACTATGTACTGTATTTTTTTCTTTTTTATGGCTTACATTATCGCTCCCCTTGGATTTGGAGAGTTGATCTACATTTTTAACACTACTGAAAAAAGTATAGGACATGTCAACACAGTTTGGGTTTCTATTTAATAAGATTTGCTTTAAAATTCTGTTAATGTAATGTATAAATGTTTAAAATATTTACACCTAAAAGTATAGTAGAAAAAGAAGAAAACAAGTATAAACAAGAGGCCCTGCTCGGCCCACCACCCATCTCTACCGCCGCTCTGTCCTCCGCAGACAACGGAAAGAAAAAATCAGCAAGAGGTCACAAAGTGTATTACATTCTTATATATATATTTACACCCAATAACTCCTCCAATAATCTCCTGAAAAACTGTGACTTGTGAAGCACCTTAATATGTAGGTGGCATATTTGTTGGTGTTTTAGTATTTTTGTTTTATTTAGTAAAATAAAACATGACATAAAAGGTAGAACAGTATAACAACCTCCTCTCTGTCCCTGTCCCAGTTTAATAGGGAGAGAAGCCAGCCAATCAGAAAGGCTCAGCTTCTTTTCCCTTTAAGATGACGTCATAGAACCCAGAATGCCTGGCATCACATGGTTTACTAAACCCAAAAGGATGACCCCCCAATCATATTGCCGTATAAAAGCCTGTGTAGTCTCATTTGACGCCACAGAGCTGATGGAGCGACACCTCCCTATTGGATTAACAGAAGAACAGATGAAGATGAAGCTGAAGAAGAAGAAAAAGAAGAACCACAAGTGGATTACAAGTACAAATGAAGATAAAGAAGACCCCAAAATGAATTACAAATTACAGATGAAGAAAAGAAAAAAAAACTTAAAGATTTTACCTGTGGACTGTGGCTGCTGATGATCATTGTGTCGTAGACCTGGAGTTGCTGCTGCTGCTGTCGGATTCGGTGGGTGAAGACATCAAAAATTAAGAAAAAGATGGATTTTGCTGTTTTTTAATGTTGTATTTTTTTTAGGTTCCCCATTGCAAGGCATAGTGGCATCACATGTCCACAGAGCATGGGTGTGCCACCTTGCCATTGAATTGGTGTTTTGGCCTTTGTTTTTCAGGAATTGCAATGTGTTTTTGATTTCATGCATGTTTTTATTGTTTGTAGGTGCACCTTTGTGAGGCATAGTGGCATCTCATGCACACGGGACATGGGTGTGCCACTTTGCAATTCAATTGGTGATTTGGTTTATTTTTCAGGAATTGCAATGTGGTTTTATTTTTATGCATGTTTTTATTTTTTGCAGGTGCACCATTGCATGGCTCAGTGGCATCTCATACCAACAGGGCATGGGAGTGCCACCTTGCCATTCAATTGGTGTTTTGGCCTTTATTTTTCAGGAATTGCAATGTGGTTTTTATTTTATGCATGTTTTTATTTTTTGCAGGTGCTCTATTGCATGGCATAAGGGCATCACATGACCACAGAGCATGGGAGTGCCACCATGCCAGTCAATTTTTTTGTGTGGCATTTTTAAGATTAAAATTGAATGTGTTTTTTTATTTGTAGCTTGTTTTGAAGATTGGTAGGATGCATGTTGCCTGGCATAGTGGCAGCTCATGCCCACTGGGCATGGGAATGCCACCATGCCAGTCAATTTTTTTTATTGTGCTGTTGATGCCCACGGAGGAAAAAGGACGATCGTAAGGGTGAGGACAGCCTTCAATCTGGCAGGGGTAAGTGCCAGTTTAATTTACTTTATGCTGCTGATTTATGTTTTATTTTAAATGGGCAAATGCACTATTATCCATATCTGGATAATAGTAATTTTGCTCATTACTGTACTGTATGAATTGGGGGTGGGTGTATTTATTTGAATGTATTGCATGCACTGGCTGGATACCACAGGCCAGCAGGGACCCCCGGACACTTGTGGGAACCACCTGAGGACCCCCCGCCAGCCTCTGGTATCAATCCTGTGCAGAAAAAAAAATTAAAATGTTTTTATGTGGGGACACAGGGGTTGGGTGGGTTGTGTATTAGTGGTAGGGTAGTACATATTGTAATGTTTATTGGGGGTAGAGGGGGTGAGTGAAGGGCAAAGTACCCCCTTCACTTTGTCCCTCTGCCCCTAATAAACCTGCTACAGTATTGTGCCTACACCCCTTCATTGCCTTAGCGGCTAGCTGCTAAGGTAATGAAGCTGCTTACATTTTATTTTTATTTACAGTGTTTGTGAGCAGGGGGTCTCCTGAGCTGAACAAAGTTGATTTCAGCCTCGGGACCTCCTACTTCCCGAGATACAGGCCCCGGTATGGGGTGACGGTATCCCTCTGTTTGTTTAAATCCCACTGTCATGTGACCCACAGGATTTTTTAACATGGCGGGGATACCGGCACCCCATAACGGGGCCTGTATCTTGGGAAGTAGGGGGTCCTCGGACCTGAAATGCAGTTCAGATCTGGAGACCCCTTGCTACATTACTGGAATGTTTAAAATTAAATAAAAAAACCCTTATCGCCTTTGAGAGGCGCGCAATTAGAGTGACTGATTCAGCCTCTCTCTTACTGCACGTGTTTTACGTACCGGTAAACCCCGGTAGGATTAACACAGCAAGGACCGCTGCTGTGTTAATCCGATGGGCCATTATGTCAGCAGCGGACCATCTCGGACCACCACGCAGCATAGTGCAAGATTTGCCCAGGTAAAAGATCGGATAATGCCCACTGCAGCTGTATATTTATACCAGTAAAAAAAAATGACAGAGAGATATGTATCTAACAAACCTGACAAAAAAGACAAGATGTTTAAAATACTAAGCTGCAACTTCTGGAGCAGTGCCAAATCTTCAAGATCTATTCTCTCCTGGAGTACAGTGGTGGCCGCCTTTAGTCTAAATCGGCTAGATCCGCGGCTCTCTGAAAATCCCGGTCAGATGCGTTTTATTTTTTGGTCTGGAGTGAATTGCGTTATTTTAGCGCTCGTGATATTAGCATTTTATTCTCGCTTTCTGCAATACTGCAATGCAGTGTAAAAACTCAGGGGCGTTTGCGAGCTGTTGTCTTGGAAGTGTAATACCTTCGCAGTTCAACCTATGTCAGTACACAGTCTGTGTGTGCGCGCGCAGTAATTGTAAATTTGCATATTTACATTATAAATGCATTTGCAGTGCTGTACTGTACAGTATGTCTTATTTGAAAATTGTTGAAACGCATAGGCATGAATAGTACTGTAACAGTGTTACATTTCGGCATATACAGCGCTCTCCCCTCGCTCAGGATAATTAACTGCACTGCAGGGTATTTCAACTTCTTATCTTCTCTACAATGCAGATAACACAAAGAAAAGTGCGTAGGCACTACGTGCAATATAATAAAATACTAACAATAATAACACAATGTGTACAGGGCAGCCAGGAACACTAGCAGAACAACACCAGAGAGAACACAAAGAACATATACAGACCAGTGCCCAAAAAGAGTCAAAAGTCCCTAATAGAGTCCAAACAGATGAAAGCGAAGATAATCCAAATGCTCCAATCACTGGAAGATCTCCAATCCGGGGGTCCGTGACATAGGGACAGAAACAAAGAAAAATAATAGTGTAATACGTAATGTTAAAATGGGACAAACAACATGAAACACTTAACAGAAGACAAACATAAAACAATCAAGCTGAAAGAAAAATAACTATTTAATAAAACAAACGGAGCCTGCTGCAGCGGGTCATCAAGGGGTTAAAACCCAAAACCCTACTTACAGCAGGACTGGAATAAACAAGCATGTGTGACCAAGTGGGGCAGACTCTTGCAGCAGTGGGTGTCCTCACGTGCTCCCTGATGTGTAGTTTCTTTCCCTCTAGCTTCAAAACACTCTCCAAGATGGACGCCGAGTAAGGGAACTCCACACTCTCCTGCTTGCCAGCACTGCAGCTTCAATGATGCTGCTTCCTGCTTCTCTTGATTGACACTTCTCACAACCAGTGTTACTCCAAGGCACCGTGACCTTTGACCCTATGCGTTTCGTGACTGACGTCACTTCCTCAGGGGTGGTTCAGTGAAGGTGAAGTCCCATTATATACACTTCACTTATCACTGATTGGATAGAAATATCTCATACCAATTAAGTTTAAAACTTCAGCTCTAGACAATACAACACAGACTAAGACTACCAAATACACACAAACAGACCTACAAACATATTAAAAATGAAGATGAATTCACATCAAAGACTGCATAGATAACAGTAACAAAATATTAATGCAATAATAATAATCCTAATATAATAATCTATAAATATATAAATAATAAAATAATTAATTATATTAAAATAACAAACTCATAATTATAATCATTCCTACAATTAAACATAAAAATGATAATAACAATCATACAGAAAAAAGGAAACCAGGGGAATATAATGTAATTAAAAAGTGCAAAACTATTCACTATATTAAGAGACCCTATATTATTTGATAAGAAAGACTCCTAGATCAAAGTCTAGATTTAATGCATTTGGAGATAGGGTTTTAAGCTCATAAATCCAGAAAGCTTCACGTCTGCTAATCTGGTTGAGTTTATCACCACCCCTCCAATTGGTAGCAGCAATTTCAATTGCTTGACAGCAAAGACCAGTCAAGTCCTTGTTGTGGCAATTCAAAAAATGGTTTGACACACTGTGGGTTATTAGACCCTTTTTAATGTTGTACTGCTGCGGCCAAGTTTATTCGAGCATTTGCCCGTTCTTGGCCGCAGCAGTAGCCTGGCGCGCGCCCGAGGGTGACGGGCGCGCGCCGAAGCAGCGGAAGAGCTCCCTCCGATCGGGGCGCTCTCCCTACCGCTGCCCTCGGGGAGCCCTGGACGCGCGTGCAGGGGGCGCAGGCTCCCGAAGACGCGTGACCGCGCATCTATGACGCGCGGCACGCCGAGGGGCGGCCACTAGCAAGCCGGGAAATCTCCCGGCTTGCGGATCTGGCCGATGCGCAATAAAGCGTGTCGGCAGTGTACACATGCTCGTATATCCTTCTTTGGAAGGACCTACCTGTGCATCCTACATACTGTAAGCCACAGGGACAGGTCAGCAAATAGATTACATAAGCTGTATGGCAATTAATAAAGGATTGAATTTGATACATTTTCAAAGTGACATTGGACTTGGACATAGTACCTGGTTTACAATACTTACATGCTGTGCATATTGTACATGTGAAAAAGCCATTAACGGCATGAGACGAATGAGACATCTTTTTAGACAGTGGGCAACCAGGTGCTACTAAAGATTTGAGGTTGGTGCCTTTAGTGAAAATTATACTCGGTGTGGGGGTCAATACCTGTGCCAGAGTGTTATCTCTCAAAAGAATAGGCCAATACTTCTTAAACACATGTCTAATACATGGTGCCATCTGATTATATTGTGTGACAAATGTAATATTGTCATCCCCCTTGGATCTGGATTTTTTCCGATACTCCAGTAATGTGGATCTATCAATAGAATCCACCTGGCCCATAACTTGATTTAATTGCTCTACCGGATATTTCCTTTGGATGAATTTCTGTTTCAATTCTTCTGCCTGACTCACAAACGAACTGTCCCTTGGGAATATTCCTGATCCACTTGGAGCAGTTGCGCTTGAGTATGGCTGGATACGCAATATCCCAAAGGGACAACTCATTCGCCTCAAGCTCAACTGCTCCAATCAGGAGGAGTTTGCTATTCAGGCGAGTGAGTTAAAAGAAAAGTTCAAGGCTAGGAAGTACCCTGAGAAATTATTTATAGAAGCATCTAACCAGGTAGACCAAATAGACAGAGCAAGTCTTTTTGAATACAAAAAACCAGTAATGGATAAGGAAATTAATGGTAATTTGGCATTTGTCACGCAATATAATGAAATGGCCCCAAAAATTCGTCAGGTCCTGAATAAACATTGTCCAATTCTTTTGTGTGATAACACTTTAGCACAGTATGTTCCAGCTAAACCAAATATTATTTTTACTAAAGCGGCAAATATAAAATCACGTCTGGCACCTAGTTGTCCACTGGTACACTCCAAACCAGTGTCAACAAATGTTAGCAAAGGCTTTTTTAAATGTATTAAATGCACCGCTTGCTCATTTAGTCACACTACCAAAACATTTAGATCCAATGTGACTTCAAAGATTTATAATATAAATTCATTTATTAATTGTCACACGTCTTTTGTGATATATCTACTTCAGTGCCCCTGCGGCCTCCAATATGTGGGCGCACAGGAAGGTGCTATCAGAGAAGGATATATGAGCATATATATAATATCAAAAGAGGCCTTACAACACATAGTGTATCACATCACTTTCTAGTCCACCATAACCAGAATCCGGTTGGATTGAAATGTCAAGCCATTGAGACAGTGCAGGCCAATTGGAGAGGGGTGATCAACTCAAACAGATCAGTAGGCGTGAAGCCTATTGGATCTATGAGCTGAAGACTCTCTCTCCAAATGGTTTAAATATTCATTTTGAATTGGGTGTCTTTTTAAAATAATACCTTTCACTATTTTTAAGGAAGTATTTACTATACATTTTAAATTAATTTATATACATGTTTTAAATGTATCTATACATTTTTAATTTAATTTAAGTAAACATTTTATAGCCACTCACTAGCCACTTTTGCCCTATGGATTTCATTTGTGGATCATTTATGATTAGTATATAGATGTATATCGCTTGGGACATGTGTATGTGTACTAAAGACACTATATTCTATTTTCATTGTGTAAATATAATTGTCTTATGTTAGTAACGTTTTTTTATGTTAGATGTGTTTTTTTAGTAAGGCTGTTTGTATACTGGGTATGATTGACAGCCATCTAGACCAATCATGTAGGCTGATGGGAGTGGTATTTATCCAATACCATTCATTGTGTCACTATATAAGTTGTTCATGCCCTATGTAGTGTATCCCCTGAAGAAATGCGCATGCGCACGAAACGCGTTGGGCCGTTTGTCAGATATTTTATTGTGCAGTGTGGCAGAGAACTTGCTGAACGTTTGCCACAGAATTTGCTCGGAGAGGAGACTTTCGGCTCTTCAAACCCGCCCCCAGTGAGGTGATTCCGGTGAGAGAGAGGGCGGCAGCCCCCGGAGAGCTCCAGTGTCACGTAGAGTGACGTAGTTCCGGTCGCCAAGTGAGAGAGATCCTGGGAGGTCACGTGTTCGGACGGAGCTGTAACCGGAACAGATACATCCTATCCTCTGTTTATGATCTGTGGCAGTCCTGTAAGTAGGATTCTGGTTTTAAAACACCGGATCCCGCATCTGCCTTATTTATATATGTGTAATAAATTAACTTTTTAATATAGTCAGCATTACTTGTTTTATGTAGTGTTTGTCCCGTTTTGTTTGTCCTGTATATTAGTATCAGCATTGTTGCACTATGATGTGTTTTCTTTATCTCTTTTTCTGAACATGTATATGGAGTAACATCTTGGAGAAGGCTGGAATATCGCATCACATCTACAGATATTCAGCCATAGAGACATTTTCACCATTGGACTTTATTATCCCCTTTGGACTATTGCGGCGCCGGTCTGTATTGTTTATGTTTTGGTTTTTTTACTAACTGTGTCTTGGGGTTAGTATCACCTGGCAGCCTATGTTATATACTGTATAGTGTAGAATCACTTCATATCACCTTACTTAAGGTTTATTATAATCACTTTTAGCGCTATATACACCGTATTTTTTTCTTGTTCTTTATTTAGAAGAGCCAACATATCCTGCTTGAACTGACTCAAGGGATCACGAGATAAAGGAAGGTAGGTATCAGTATCACCTAAGATTCGTAGGGACTCTTTAATATAGAAGACCCGATCCATGATGACAATACTCCCTCCCTTATCAGCAGGTTTAATAACTATGTTCTCATTTGCTATTAGGTGATACTGGTGGGACTGCCATGGATGCGAAATTTGCGCCCAGTTACGCCAACCTCTTCATGAGTACATGGGAGGAAGATTACATTTGGAACAACTGCCCACTGGGTGCAAATTTGGTACTATGGCGTCGCTACATTGATGATGTGGTGTTTATTTGGTCTGGGGTTCTGCAATTGTTGGATGAGTTCATCAAATATTTAAATAATAATGACAGGAATTTAAAATTCATGTGTCATTTTGATGAGCAACAGATCGATTTTTTAGATCTGAATCTATACATTGTGGATAACAAAATTCAGACAAAGACATTCTTTAAACCTGTCCAGGCCAATAACTATCTAATGGCGGATAGCCATCACAATCCCCAGTGGATCAGGAATATTCCCAAAGCTCACTCCATGGCATCTCCAACTATCAGGGGAACTTGCCTGCATGCAGTGTGATTGTGACAAATCTATTACAGAGTGCTTTTCCTGGTAATGTACAGGTTAATAAAAGCTTCAATCAGACTTAGAACTTTTGCAACTTATATTGACAGATTTATTATAAATCATTCTTCCTGGCAATGCACAGGTTATTAAGAATTTATATTAGTGTAGGGACCCTTGAAACGTGGTCTGCCGTGAAGTTTGGCTCAAGGGCTTACAACAATTTGGCCAAAATGTTAAACTAAAAGACCATTTTATTTATTAGTTATTTATACATGTATATTTAGGCACTGTACCGTATATAAGTTTTTCTGGATGTGCACTGAGCTTTGTCTGTGTTTTATGTTATGTCTCTGGTTTTAAATTTATATATTCCCAAGGGACAGTTCGTTCGCCTGAAACGTAACTGCTACGACTCCCGGACCTTTGTGAGTCAGGCAGAAGAATTGAAATAGAAATTAGTCCAAAGGAAATATCCGGTAGAGCAATTAAATCAAGTTATGGGCCAGGTGGATTCTATTGATAGATCCACATTACTGGAGTATCGGAAAAAATCCAGATCCAAGGGTGATGACAATATTTCATTTGACACACAATATAATCAAATGGCACAATGTGTTTAAGAAGTATTGGCCTATTCTTTTGAGAGATAACAATCTGGCACATTCACTAAAGCCACCACCCTCAAATCTTTAGTAGCACCTAGTTGCCCACTGTCTAAAAAGAAGTCTCATTCGTCTTATGCAGTTAATGGCTTTTTCACATGTACAAGATGCACAGCATGTAAGTATGGTAAATCAGGTACTATGTTCAAGTCCAATGTTACTTTGAAAATTTATCAAATAAAATCCTTTATTAATTGCCATACAGCTTATGTAATCTATTTGCTGACCTGTCCCTGTGGCTTACAGTATATGGGACGCACAGGTAGGTCCTTCCAAAGAAGGATATACGAGCATGTGTACAACATTAAAAAGGGTCTAATAACCCACAGTGTGTCAAACCATTTTTTGAATTGCCACAACAAGGACCCGACTGGTCTTTGCTGTCAAGCAATTGAAATTGCTGCTACCAATTGGAGGGGGGGGGGGGGTGATAAACTCAACCAGATTAGCAGACGTGAAGCTTTCTGGATTTATGAGCTTAAAACCCTCTTTCCAAATGGATTAAATCTAGACTTTGATCTAGGAGTCTTTCTTATCAAATAATATAGGGTCTCTTAATATAGTGTATAGTGTTGCACTTTTTAATTACATTATATTCCCCTGGTTTCCTTTTTTTCTGTATGATTGTTATTATCATTTTTATGTTTAATTGTAGGAATAATCATAATTATGAGTTTGTTATTTTAATATAATTAATTATTTTATTATTTATATATGTATAGAATATTATATTAGGATTATTATTATTATTGCATTAATATTTTGTTACTGCTATCTATGCAGTCTTTGATGTGAATTAATCTTCATTTTTTAATATGTTTGTAGGTCTGTATGTGTGTATTTGGTAGTCTTAGTCTGTGTTGTATTGTTTAGAGCTGAAGTTTTAAACTTAATTGGTATTAGATATTTCAATCCAATCAGTGATAAGTGAAGTGGATATAATGGGACTTCACTTTCACTGAACCATCCCCTGAGAAGTGACATCAGTCACGAAACGCGTAGGGTCGAAAGTCACGGTGCCTTGAAGTAACACTGGTTGTGAGAAGTGTCAGTCAAGAGAAGCAGGAAGCAGCATCATTGAAGCTGCAGTGCTGTCAAGCAGGAGAGTGTGGAGTTCCCTTACTCGGCGTCCATCTTGGAGAGTGTTTTGAAGCTAGAGGGAAAGAAACTACACATCAGGGAGCCCGTGAGCACACCCACTGCTGCAAGCGTCTGCCCCACTTGGTCACACATGCTTGTTTATTCCAGTCCTGCTGTAAGAAGGGTTTTGGGTTTTAACCCCTTGATGACCCGCTGCAGCAGGCTCCGTTTGTTTTATTAAATAGTTATTTTCTTTCAGCTTGATTGTTTTATGTTTGTCTTCTGTTAAGTGTTTCATATTGTTTGTCCCATTTTAACATTACATATTATACTATTATTTTTCTTTGTTTCTGTCCCTATGTCACGGACCCCCGGATTGGAGATCTTCCAGTGATTGGAGCATTTAGATTATCTTCCCTTCCATCTGTTTGGACTCTTTTTGGGCGCTGCTCTATATTTTCTCTACAATGCAGTACATCTCTCCCACACCATTCCTTTGAACGTGTGTCTTTCTGGTTTCAATCACATTCCTGCTTGACAGCAGGTGATTACTGCGCATGCACCTGTAACTTCGCCCACCACTGCTTGCTTGAGTGAGTGACCCCAAAAAAAAAAAATTATTATAATTTTTTAATTGTTATTTTCTCCACAAGCCTGCAAAAACCATCTTGATATTATGATATTCAATCTGTGCTGTAGCTTTTTGCTGCGACCCTGTGCGTTTGACTGCACACGGTTGATTTGTATGCTTTTTACTGTACTATACGTACTGTATTTGGGGGTGTAGGGATCATATTACAGTATTATGATGAACTGCCTTTTGAAATTAAAGTATGTCATTATCTTTGAACTTCATGTAGATGTACCCTGTAGCCCCCTCCCCCACGCACACACACAAGGCTCACTCAAGGTTTTGAAACTCTTATCGACAGACACATCAACAGAGTCATTAATTTTCTGAAGATTGTCATTGTGTTTTTAATCCGTCCCTAGCCTAGCATCAGTCACCTCACTGCGCCTGTGTGTAATCCTCTTTTGGATGGGAGCTAGTTGATTACTGCACATGCGCCTGTAACTTCGCCCACCACTGCTTGCTTGAGTGAGTGACCAAAAAAAAAATTATTCTAATTTTTTAAATGTTATTTTCTTCACAAGCCTGCAAAAACCATCTTGATATTACGATATTCAATCTGTGCTGTAGCTTTTGACTGCGACCCTGTGCGTTTGACTGCACATGGTTGATTTGCGTGCTTTTTACGTACTGTATTTGGGGGTGCAGGGATCAAATTATTATGATGAACTGCCTTTTGAAATTATGTCATTTCTTTGAACTGCTGCACAGCTATTCCTTCATGCAGCCCCCTCCCCCACGCACACACACAAGGCTCGCTCAAGGTTTTGAAACTCATATCGACAGACACCTCCACAGAGTCATTATTTTCTGAAGATTGCCATTGTGTTCTTAATCCGTCCATAGCCGAGCGTCAGTCACCTCACTGCGCCTGCGTGTAATGCTCTTTGAGATGGGAGCTAGTTGATTACTGCGCATGACTAACCAACCCCCCCCTCCAACCCTTTGAGGCTTTGTTTACGGTAACGCTTTGGAAAAATCCCTTCTCGAATTTGATAAACACACACAAATGCTTATCGCTCTCCAAAATATTCAGGTTATAGTATAGTTAGCTCATGGTGCATAGGGTAGGACTAGCATAAACACAACAGTCCAAAAGGGGTGTGAGCCCCCAGTAGGACAAGAAACCCAGAGTTGCACTCAAGAGAGAATAAACTTAAAGGGACTATATAATATGTCCCAGGCCAATAGCCCAGTGCTACACAACGCAAAACAAAAAAGTTTTATTATATACAAAGAGGGAACAACATCAGGGAGTGTGAGGTAAAAAAGAAAATGAGTTTAGAAATATGGTGGGTGGTGACCAGAACAGAGAAATTTTCTCATATGTGTCAGGTATATTCTATATATATATGTCAACAATTGCCAAACCCCTAATATGTATAGCACTAGGGAAAATACCTGATACTGGGCTATATTAACCCCAAAAGCTGACAGAGTGTATATTCAAAATGCTGCGATCAGCTGGAAATACTCAACACAAAGTAACACTGATAGTATACAGTGCTGCTAGTGGTATACAAGGTTGAAACAAATGTTGCAAGAGTAGCATATACTCTGTTTATTGTGCCGACTGTACTGCCTGACATGCAGTGTTTGTAGTGCTTAAGTTACAGTATCTGCGTTTGGTTTTTAATGGGAGCAGCTCCCTATTAAGGGGGAAATGTTATATCTTGGTTTATGCACTAACAACGCCTCTCATTAACATCAGAGTTACCCATTGATACCAGATGTATAAATATATGCTACTCTTGCAACATTTGTTTCAACGTGGTATACCACTAGCAGCACTGTATACTATCAGTGTTACTTTGTGTTGAGTATTTCCAGCTGATTGCAGCATCCTGAATGTACACTCTGTCAGCTTTTGGGGTTAATATAGCCCAGTATCAGGTATTTTCCCTAGTGCTATACATATTAGGGGTTTGGCAATTGTTGCCATATATATAGAATATACCTGTTTATTGTGCCGACTGTACTGCCTGACATGCAGTGTTTGCAGAGCTTAAGTTACAGCATCTGCGTTTGGTTATTGATGGGAGCAGCTCCCTATTAAGGGGGTAAACGTTATATCTTGGTTTATGCACTAACAACGCCTCTCATTATCATCAGAGTTACCCATTGATACCAGATATATATGCTACTCTTGCAACATTTGTTTCAACCTTTTATACCACTAGCAGCACTGTATACTATCAGTGTTACTTTGTGTTGATTATTTCCAGCTGATCGCAGCATTTTGAATGTACACTCTGTTAGCTTTTGGGGTTAATATAGCCCAGTATCAGGTATTTTCCCTAGTGCTATACATATTAGGGGTTTGGCAATTGTTGCCCTATATATAGAATATACCTGATACATATGAGAAAATTTCTCTGTTCTGGTCACCACCCACCATATTTTCAAACTCACTTTCTTTATTACCCCACACTCCCTGATGTTGTTCCCTCTTTGTATATAATAAAACTTTTTTGTTTTGCATTGCGTAGCACTGGGCTATTGGCCTGGGACATATTATATAGTCCCTTTAAGTTTATTCTCTCTTGAGTGCAACTCTGGGTTTCTTGTCCTACTGGGGGCTCACACCCCTTTTGGACTGTTGTGTTAATACATAATGCAGCCTTTATTACGTTCTTCTGGCAAATTGAAATTGAGGGCCGGTGGATAAACATGAATAATGCACATTGATAATAATATCATTTAATAATATATAATTTATAATATATATATTGAAATATAATTTCTTCCGTCTTTATCTTCTTCCTCATTCTGTGTACAGTACAGTAGTTCATTGAGATGAGAGGTTTTGTGTACATCATTACTGCTGTTTATATACTGTACACTTGACTGTACAAACACTTCAGACTGTACACACCACCCCCCACCCTCTCCCCCAGTCCATCATTTTTCCCTGAAAAGACAAGAAAATAAAAAAATAGTGCAGTTATGTGCGTACTGTATTATGGCATTGTGTGATGTGTAGAACTGTTAAACTTGTCTAAACTGGAACAACTGTATACTCTGACTACTAGGAAAGAAAAAATCTGTGCCATACTTACCTGTATCATACTGTACTTACAATACTACAGTACAGTACTATACCATACTACCTTCCTGATGCTTGCCCATTACGCGCGATCACAATGGGCAACACAGTCGCAATATGGTCAATATATTTATTGCACCGTTCCACGGTGAGTACATTGTTCCAAAAAGTCAGTATGCCTTTCGCCAACTCATCCTTTTTTAAAGGTTTCACCACTTTCCGGATATGGTCCTTCTGCTGATGCCAGACCATTTCGATCGGATTGAAGTCTGGCGATCTGTCATTGGAAAAAAGGACAATTAGTTTAAGAGATACAGTACACAGTTAAAACAGTGGGAAAAAGGACACGGTTACCGCACTTTCTCCGCTGGGTCTTCACCCAGTTGATACCGCGCTCAAGGATATGCGCTGTTGACGCGGTGTGCTTCGGATCGTTGTCCTGGTAGAAACGGTGACCATCCGGGAACTCATGTGTGATGTATTCCATAATCTCAGGCACAATTTTCTCTTGGAAGAAAGCTTTATTCATGATTCCTATAACAAGAAAAGAAAAGTGCTCAAAAAACTACACACTAGTACAGTACATAAAGCAAAATTATATTTTATATATTTTACCTTCAAAGATGACAATGCATCCTGGTCCACGACTAGAGATGGCACCCCACACATGCATCTTCACTGAGTGTTTTGGCCGTGGCTTCATAGATACTGCACCGACACACTTTATTCGAGCAAATACCCAGTATGTACCTGGCAGATACCTGGAATGCGCCGCTCCTCACCTCTGACAAGCCCCGTTGCATTTGCCTTCCCAGCCTGGGTTCATGCCTGGCTGACGGGCGGCTGATCTGTTAAATGATAATGATTAGGATTTAATAGGCTGCAATGCTTCGCGTGTCTACCAGATGGCATAAATTCATGAATTGTAATGCAGTATATATATATATATACTGTGCAGTATTGCAGCCAGCAGGAATAAAATGCTTCAATCCCTGTCTGGAAAATAACCCAATGTACTCGGGCAGAAAACAGTCACAAACCTCAATACACCCGGGTATACCCGAATTCGTGGGACTAGCCAAGCTCGAATAAAGTGTGTCGCCAGTGTATGCAACCTTTTTTGTGGAATGCAAAGGTGGCAAATCTCTCCAGCGAAACAGTAGACTCGTCAGTGAAGATGCAATCCTGGAAAGTTTCTCCACTGTCGATCCATGCCTGGGCCTGGACCACTCCCTTGATTTTGTTAACGTCCCTTATCATGGGGTACGCTCTGTAATGACAAGGAATAAATAATTTTAGTGGTACAGTACAGTTTCTTAAACAACACTTTTACCTCCTGTACTGTCCAGTACTAACCTCACACGTCCATATTTCCATCCAATTCTGCGTCCCATCTTCTTTATGCTGGTCTCGGATACAGTCAGATTGTGATTTTCATGCAGAGTGTATTTGACCCTTAATGCACTCTTCTCATCATTCTCCTCACATATTTTGTCGACAAGAAAAGTTGTCTCCCTACAATGTACAGAAAAACAAACCGGTAAGTTACAGTGCAGTAGGCCACAAGCACAGCACATCATTTGGTGTAAAAATAGTATACAATGAGATATTGTTCTATAAATATGCAGCAATATAAAAAATATATATATACTGTTGCTATACTGTATAAATATACCGAAATAACTATACAATTAGATACATTAGATCTAAAGTACACAATATATTGTTCTATAAATATGCAGCAATATAAAAAAATATATACTGTTGTAATATAAATATACCGAATTAACTAAAATATTAGATACAGTTGATCTACAGTACACAATATATTGTTCTATTAATATGCAGCAATATAAAACATATACTGTACATATACTGTTGTTATTTAAATATACCGAAATAACTATAAAATTAGATACAGTAGATCTACAGTACACAATATAATGTTCTATTAATATACAGCAATATAAAAAATATACATATACCGTTGCTATACTGTATAAATATACCGAACTAACTATAAAATTATATACAGTAGATCTACAGTACACTATTACAGTACACTAGTAGATCTACAGTACAATATTTTATAAAAAAATAAATAAATTTAGTTATATAAATATACTTACACGTTAGTTACCGTTGGTGTCCTTTTGCGTTCTCTGCTTTTTCCGTGTGCATGATAGCTCACGGTGGTTGCTGGCATAATGAGGCCAGAAGTAGCTAACCAGCGTTGGATAGCAGCAATTCGGTGTCCACTCGTGTACATCTCCTTAATTCGCATGCTGAGCTCCTTTGAAATCTTTTTTACAGGCATTGCTGCGAGTAGAAAGAAATACAAACACAAGAATGTATATTCGATGTTAGTCGATGTGTATTCAATGTGTAGTGAATCCACAAAATGGATGGTGTATTTATATGTTAATGACTCACATTAGAGTACGCCCACTTTCAACACCTGTAACTCGTCGCCATGCATAAAAGGTTACACACTTTGCATAGCCCACCACTCGATGATCTTTACCTGATCTTGCCCTTGTCCAGATACTGCATTGTGCCATCTGCTTCCATGGATCAACCCCGATTCTACAGACGCAGGAACCCACTCGCCTCAGCCGTGCCTGTCATGCAGAAAAAGCGAAAGGCGGCAGCCGTTCCACGCCAAGGCCAAAGCGACAGGCTAAGGCCAATAAAGAAAACCTTCTGCTGACTCCAAAGGCTAATGGTTTTAATAGACATCAGCCTTATTATGTCAAGAAGAAATACAGTGATGTACACTCAACGCAAAACAAATGGCAGCCAACCCATCGAACCCACAGACCACTTCCTCCCATACACTGGCGACACACTTAATCGCACTACGGCCAGATCCGCAAGCCGGGAGATTTCCCGGCTTGCTAGTGGCCGCCCCTCACGCGTCATCGGGAGCCTGCGCCCCCTGCACGCGCGTCCAGGGCTCCCCGAGGGAGCCCTGGTGTCCCGCGATGTGGGGGACGGCGGCAGGGGGTTCCAGGGGACCCGGCGGACCCGGCAGCGGTAGGGAGAGCGCCCCGATCGGAGGGTGCTCTTCCGCTGCTTCGGCGCGCGCCCGTCACCCTCCGGCGCGCGCCAGGCTACTGCTGCGGCCAAGAACGGGCAAATGCTCGAATAAACTCGGCCGCAGCAGTAATAATGCTTTGGGTCAGGCTTCGACGACTCTGCTGCCACTCTCCCGGAAATCTTCAGCCCGTCTTTTCCACTACTCGTCCTCGACGCTGCCGCCACTCTCCCAGAAAACCACAGGCCATCTTCGCCAGTGCTCTTCGACGCCGCTGCCGCTGGTGCCTCTGAAATCCACGGGTCACTTTCTCCTTTGCACTTAGACGACTCTGACGCTTCTCGCCCAGAAATCCAGAGGTCACTTTCTCCATCCCTCTTCGACAACGCTGCCGCTTCTCCTCTTCAGTATATCCACATGTCACCTCCTCCACCCTTCTTCGACGACGCTGCCGCTTCTCTCCATGGAACCCCCATCTCATCCTCCGTAGCACCCATCCACCCAGATGTCCACAGAACGCCATGCACAAGAAGCAGCTCATTTGACCAGATTCTGAATGGGATAAGTGTGGATATCCCCGGGAACTCTATTGTGCTGGCAAAGATAGATCTGCTTCTGGAGACCATGCTAAATATGGAACAACGGATGCTAAATATGGATCAATGAATGTATCGACGGATGGAGAAGATAGAGGCTGACATAGCGGGGATACATAATTTGCTCGGTGTTCATGCCCCTGTATCCCCGACGCCGGAGCAAGAGGGTGGCATGGATGTGATGGACGGAGCATCGACCACCTTCCATCACCAAGCACACCCCCCCTCTTTATGAATAAAGATTTTGTGTACATGTATGCCGTTGAGGAGGAGGATAACATGACAACCCCATCAAGACCACTCCAGGAGACAACACGGCGACCAAGACAGGAGGAAAGCTTCCTCCCAGACAACCTACCCTCGCCTGCCGCCACAAGCAAACCCGCTCACGGAAGAACACCCGCTTCCAGAACCCAAACTCCATTTGCTTGCATCGATACGGTGCCCGACATCATGCTGCGCAATCTGCCACCGGCACTCAGGGAGAAGTATAGGGTGATGAGTGCTGGTGCACCCCACAAGTTTGCCTTGTTACTTTTTAAGCACCATGTGTCCTACTTGATGTACTGCAAGTGTGCCTTCAAAGTGAACTACGAAGGAAATCACCTAAAAAAGGCGCTTCCTGACAATTTAAGAAAGACCATTCTGGATGAATTGCGGTGCTTTTTTTCAATTACAGATCCTGTAATGAAAGACGTTCGAGACTGCATTAATGGCATTTTGCGCCATGCAAGGCATCGGCCATGGAAGGACAATCTGGTGGGGTACGAATTTGCATGAGTGTTCAACTGTTGTAAATGTTTGATAAATGTTTTGTTCCAGTCCCCGAGGGCCGCAAACAGGCCCGGTTTTTAAGGTTGTCCCGAAAACCAGGCCTGTTTGCAGCCCTCGAGGACTGGAGTGGTGCAGGCCTGACTGACTGTTCTGCACACCATCCCACTGTAAATGTTTTGACCTGCTGTACTTAAATAAAGGAGATGTTTTGTTTTGTATATTTTATGAATAAAGATTTTTTTTTTAATAACAGGTAAGACCATACTGTTGTGCTGTATTGTACATGTTTTGACCTGCTGTACTTAAATAAAGGAGATGTTGTGTGTTTTAACTTGTATTAATAAATAAATGTTTTTATACACTGTACACAATGCCTGCACAATTCCAGTCCCCGAGGGCCGCAAACAGGCCCGGTTTTCAAGGTTGTTCCGGAAACTGGGCCTGTATGCGGCCCTCGAGGACTGGAGTGGTTCAGGCCTGACTGACTGTTCTGCACACCATCCCACTATAAATGTTTTGACCTGCTGTACTTAAATAAAGGAGATGTTTTGTTTTGTATATTTTATGAATAAAGATTTTTTTTTTAATAACAGGTAAGATCATACTGTTGTGCTGTACTGTACATGTTTTGACCTGCTGTACTTAAATAAAGGAGATGTTGTGTGTTTTAACTTGTATTAATAAATAAATGTTTTTATACACTGTACACAATGCCTGCACAATTCCAGTCCCCGAGGGCCGCAAACAGGCCCGGTTTTCAAGGTTGTTCCGGAAACCGGGCCTGTTTGCGGCCCTCGAGGACTGGAGTGGTTCAGGCCTGACTGACTGTTCTGCACACCATCCCACTGTAAATGTTTTGACCTGCTGTACTTAAATAAAGGATATGTTTTGTTTTGTATATTTTATGAATAAAGAGTTTTTTTTACAGGTGCTGTAAATGTTTTTACTTTCTGTAAATAAAAGTTTTCACTAGCAGTAAACAATACACCTGTTGATGTTTTGAATTGCTGTGCACTTAAAATGTTTTTACATTGTACAGTATTTGTAAATAAATGTTTTTGTACTTACTCCACCAATAAAAGAACATGTTGATTTGTTTTAAATTGTTCCATTGGCTCCTTTGATACTGTAACAAAATACAGTGTTTCTAGAATATACACTGCTGTCCAGGCATACTGTACTATATATTGTAGGCATGCTCAGTACTGCACATCACAAGAGTATTAAAAAAAATAGAAGACACATACTGTACTGTACAGTATGTACTGGTACTGTATAGAAGACACATACTGTATGTACTGTAATACATGTAGAATAAATGCATACTTTTTATTTTTTCGGGTTTAATACACAGTATATATAAAAAAGTACACTATTGTATACTGTACGGTCGGAAAACATCAGCATACTGTTTCAGGTATTCTATCCAAATCAATAACAACGGCCACTAAACTCTAGACTCCGGTACGTGGTTTATAAAATCCGATTCAGCAATGTGCAGGCATTGTTACACAAAGCGATATTATCCATCGAAATCCCTCCATTTGCCGTTCGTTTTCTTTTCTGAGGAAAAACAAAAAGAAAAGTTTTACTGTAATGGTCAGTCTCCTAAAGAAGTTCCCAGTCAGTCCCACCAATAATTTTCTCGGTGGGCGTCTCCTGTTCACATGCGCATGCGCCTACCGTCGATGTGATGACACGCATATGCGTTTCAAGAAGGTTCCAATGCGCTAGCGCCTAGCTTTTCACCAATTGTGCAGTATCTACTGTAGAAGCCGTTCAGCCAATGATATTGCTTACAGGAGAATCGCTTGACTTTTGAATCGCACCGATATTGATATTTTCAAAATAAAAAATACGGCAACATTACTCACCATAGAATTTCCCAATCACCTGGTGCCGGCGCCGGGCCACTGCCAGTCCAGTATTCTTGATCATACACGTTGACAGTTGGCAGTGGGACTACTACACCTGTAGTCAGCTGATGAGGCTGGAAATCGCTTAGGTACAGTACATGCAAGCTTGATCGAAACTGCAAGCGAAATCCGGCTCAGGCTGCAGGTATCCGTGCGTGGACAGACAGCAAGGGTTGTTATTGACGGTGGGACCGTTATTGGAAGCCGGTGCTGGTGCTGGCACATTGCTTGCCAGCGACTGTCGTTTCTTAGTTGGTTTTAACACGACCTTTCGCCTTTTGCCGTCTGCATGATCATAGTTACAGGAAAAACCCGGTGATACACACCAATACCCTTCAATAAATTCAGGATCAATACGATAAAAACATGGATCGCTGTATAGATTTTTCCTTATTGCACGCTTCCACACATGAGGAGCTGGTGAAAATTTGTAAGAGTCATAGTTTTCGATAAAATACTGATAAATTTGAACAACTGTTGCCATCTTATCATCGGTTGCATTAATCGCGGCCCATATTAAATATGCCTACGTTCTGTCGGGTTTTTGGAAAACGGGCTGCACTTGAACACTCATGGTGGCGGGTCTCTGGAGAATAACAGAAACTGTTTTTTTTCTTTCTTTAATATGAAAATCCTAAATTGATACATTATTGTAACCTCTTCCTTCAGTCCCAAGGCCAATTTGCAATAGCACACTGTGGTATCTTTTTTAAACGAAACACCTGCAAGTCGACACATTACTGAAGCGCATGCTCATTACAATTCATGAATATCTGCCATCTGGCGGACACGTGAAGAATTGCAACCTATTAAATCCGAACCATTCTCAATTAACGCATGAACCGCGCATCAACCGCGCATGACCCGCGGCTGAGAACGCAACATGAATGCGGCATGCACCCGGTGAAGTGCGTCGCATTCGGAAAAAAATCCAGGAAAAATGCGGTGATGTTTTAGAATAAAAGGGGCCGCAGCAGTACCTGGCACAATTCAGGCAAACTGAAATGAAAGGAAGTAATACTTTTTCGTGAAATAAAAGCCACAGTTACAACTAAAATCAATGCTATAACATCATAAGAAAAAACAGACATTTTAAAAGTACTGTATGTACTGCAGCATTCATGTCAAATGGTGCATTCAGATTCCGATTACTGCATAAGCTAAACAGGTGTGTCCATCTTCTTGACAAAATGGAATTCATTAAGTTACAATTATAAAATATATATTGTGACAGAAACCAGGGGATGGTAATAAAATCCATATATAGGGCTCCCAGGATACTGAATAGTTTCTATCCTGTTTGGCCTGGGAGTGCAGCCTTATAATACATTCACTCCATCCCACAGTTTGGCAAGCGCTGGAACTGAGGGATGAGAGATCCAGACCAGAGTTTGTCTGCTGCCTGATTTCTGTCACCTGTCATGCTAATTAGAAATCAGGTATGTAAGACTGATTTCCTGTTTCCTCTCCCCTCTCCCCAAGAGCCTGAGGCAGGAAGGCTGCTGAAGTAGAGAGGGGAAAAGCCTCTCCCCAAACAGGTTAAATTATTCTGTTCTTTCTGTCTAAGACTGCAAAGTTACTTATTTTATTGGTGGAAGTGGAAAAGCCACTTCAACCCTGAGTCAGGGAATATCTAAGTTAAGTTATCGCTCAGGTGAGCAGCTTTTTGTTTTGCTGTATTTCTGATGTATGCACTGTGGCACTCTCAGTGCCTGGGACTGAATAAACCAGGAATAGCCTGTTTAAAGGAACAGCACGTGACGCCTCATCATTTAACCTACCCTAAAAGACCGTGTTCTAACAGTCCCGGACTGACGGCGGAGCCACGGAGTAAGCCAATTGTCACAATATCTATTGTAATACATCTTTTTAGCTAACATGCTGCATGTATTCTAAATTCTACATTACACTTTCAGTGCTAAAAGGTGGCCTCTCAACTTGAAGTAAGCATTGTGGTCTTCAACAAAGTTTTACATCAACACATTCTGTGCTGTTTTATTTTATGATTGGGTCCAGATAATGTATCACAAACCCACTATAAAAGTCAAATAAAAGTCAAGTGTTCTTCAACATTTTCTTTTAAACAATTACACAACATTATCATGAGATTTGAAGGTAAGAGTACTACTAATATTTTCTATAAGAATATCTCTAATCTTACCTGTTTAATTAATCATTTATTTACAATAAAAACCTTATACAGTATAATCAGCTACAAAAAACACTGAATTTAAATGGAACTTCTATTTACAATATTTCAATGTATTTATAATCTGAATTATAGCCTAAAGCAGTACAATTCTGGGTATTAATGAACTCCTTGCTCTCTGATTAGTTAGAATTCCGGGCATTATTTGAGTAATAATCCCCGAAGAACAGGGCATTAATGGCCAATAATGCCCTGGAAGAGTTGAAAGCCTAAGGCTAAGCCGAGGGATTTTAACCCAGCCAGGGCATTATTGGCCAGTAATGCCCTGTTCTGAGGGGATTATTACTATTATAGGCTGAATGTAAGCTTTTTTCATAAATAATAGACACTTTTGTATAGTTATATAGATATTTTTATTAAAATAAAATGGTAAATACATTAAACCACCTATATATACTCTTACACTGCAGCTATCTACAGTCATGTGAAAAAGAAAGTACACCCCCTTTGAATTCCATGGTTTTACATATCAGTACATAATAACAATCATATGTTCCTTAGCAGTTCTTAAAATGAGGTAAATACAACCTCAGATGAACAACAACACATTACAGCGTGTCATGATTTATTTAACGAAAATAAAGCCAAAATGGAAAAGCTATGTGTGAAAAACTAAGTACACCCTTACTGCTTCCATAGGAATTAAGATGCTAAGTAGCAGACAGGTACTGCTAATCAAATTCCCTTTATTAATTGATCATCAGCAAGTGTGACCACCTCTATAAAAGCCAAAGTTTTAGCAGTTTGCTGGTCTGGAGCATTCAGGTGTGTGTTAACACAATGCCAAGGAGGAAAGACATAAGCAATGATTCTAATAGAAGCAATTGTTGCTGCCCGTCAATCTGGGAAGGGTTATAAGGCCATTTACAAACAATTTAAAGTCCATAATTCTACAGTGAGAAAGATTATTCAAAAGTGGAAAACATTCAAGACAGTTGCCAATCTTCCCTGGAGTGGACATCCCAGCAAATTCACACCAAGGTCAGACCATGCAATGCTCAGTGAAATTGCAAAATACCTAAGAGTTACATCTCAGACTCTGCAGGCCTCAGTTAGCATGTTAAATGTTAAAGTTCATTACCGTACAATTAGAAAAAGACTGAACAAGTATGGTTTGTTTGGAAAGGTTACCAGGAGAAAGCCTCTTCTCTCTAAAAAGAACATGGCAGCACGAATTAGGTTTACAAAGTTGCATCTGAACAAACCACAAGACTTCTGAAACAATGTTCTTTGGACAGACGAGACCAAAGTGGAGATGTTTGGCCATAATGCACAGCGCCACGGTGGGCGAAAACCAAACACAGCATATCAACACAAACACCTCATTCCAACTGTCAAGCACGGTGGTGGAGGGGTGATGATTTGGGCTTGTTTTTGCAGCCACAGGACCTGGGAACCTTGCAGTCATTGAGTCGACCATGAACTCCTCTGTATACCAAAGTATTCTAGAGTCAAATGTGAGGCCATCTGTCCGACAGCTAAAGCTTGGCCAAAATTGGGTAATGCAACAGGATAATGATCCCAAGCACATCAGCAAATCTACAACAGAATGGCTGAAAAAGAAAAGAATCAAGGTGTTGCAATGACCCAGTCAAAGTCCAGACCTCAACCCGATTGAAATGGTGTGGCAGGACCTTAAGAGAGCTGTGCATAAAGAAATGCCCACAAACCTCAATGAACTGAAGCAACGTTGTAAAGAAGAGTGGGACAAAATTCCTCTACAACGATGTGAGAGACTGATAAAGTCATACAGAAAACGATTACTTCAAGTTATTGCTGCTAAAGGTGGTTCTACAAGCTATTGAATCATAAGGTGTACTTAGTTTTTCACACATGGCTTCTCCATTTTGGCTTTATTTTTATTAAATAAATCATGACACAGTGTAATATGTCATGTGTTGTTGTTCATCTGAGGTTGTACAGTATTTACCTAATTTTAAGACCTGCTAAAGAACAGATGATTGTTATTATGTCCTGATACAGTATGTAAAACCATGGAATTCAAAGAAGTGGCACTTTATTTTTCACATGACTGTATATCTACACACTGCAGCCCCTCTCTGTGTACACACACACACACACACACACTACTGCTACACACAAACTCTGCTGCTGTTGCTACACACACACACACACACACACAACACAACAGCACTGCACACCACACACACACAGTGCTGCCGACACTGACACACACACACTGCAGTTCTACACACACACAAACACACACAGTAGCAGCTCAACACACAACACAGCAGCTCTACACACACACACCAAACTGCTGCTACACACAAACTCTGCTGCGACACACACATACAACACAACAGCACACCACACCACACACACGCTGCTACACCGATAAACACTGCTGCTGATACTGACACACACACACACACACACACACACACACTGGAGCTCTATACACCCACACACACACACACACAGCACCTCTACACATACACACACACAGCAGCGCGCACACACACAGCAACAACACAACAGCACACCACACACACAAACACTGCTAGTGACACACACACACTAGACAGACAGAAACTGCAGTCACAAACAAACTGCAGACAGCCACTTACTTACTCTGCAGACAGCCACTTACTTACTTTGCAGTCCCTCTCCCTCTCCTCTCCCTAGTCAGCTCTGTTCACGGAGGGAGGGGGAGGAGTCAACCCGTGACTGATACTTCCTAACCAATCCCCTGCCCTGTCTCAGAGCTGTTCTGAAAGCTGATTGAGCTGTTCTGAAAGCTGATTGACTGGAAATAAACACATTGGATATCAACACTTTGCAAGCTGCAAAATTCTGGGCATTACTGATTGGATAATGCCCGGAATTTTAAATATCAGAGAGCAGCAATTTCAATAATGCCCGGAATTTTACTGCTTTAGCCTATAATCATTCAGTAATGCATGGAATCTTTGACAACTTGGCAACTCACCTTTCAGAGATACAGGGGGAGCGCGGCAACTCTGTTCATCCTCTTCTCTCACAGCATGGCAGCACATGCAGGTGCTCTCACAGCATATGCAGGCTCTCTCTCACAGCACATGCAGAATCTCTCACACGGCACATGTAATATTTCTTCCACCATTTGTATAGCTTCTGCTAAGGTAATTTTTATCTGTTTTTTTTTTTTAGTTTGTAGTTAAAATCACTGTCCCCCAACTTCTCTTCCCATTCTCCCCTTCACCCACCTCTCCCCTCCCCTCTCCCCCCACTTCTCCCCCCTCATCCCTAACCCCTCTCAACAATTCCCTCTACTCTCTCCCGCTCACCACCCTCACCTCTTTCTCCTCCTCACCTCTCTTTCTCCCCCTCACCTCTCTTTCCCCCCCTCACCTCTCTTTCCCCCCCCTCCCCTCTCTCCCCCCCCTCACCTCTCTCCCCCCTCACCTCTCTCCCTCTTCACCTCTCTCCCCTCACCTCTTTCTCCCCTCCTCACCTCTTTCTCCCCCACTCACCTCTTTCTCTCCCCCTCACCTCTCTCTCCCCCTCTCACCTCTCTCTCCCCCCCTCACCTCTCTCTCTCCCCTAGGCTCTCTCTTTCTACCCTCGCCTCTCTCTCTCTCTCCCTCACCTCTCTCTCTCCCCTCACCTCTCTCTCTCTCTCTCTCTCTCTCCCCTCGCCTCTCTCTCTCCCCTTGTGAAAATGTGCATATAAGGGGGGACTCCATTTTGATTGCTGGATAACCATTTTTCTATAACTATTCTGTACTAACATTTAAGTCTCAGGAACTAACCACATGCTATATGCCATACGTAATTGTGCTGTCCAGGCAGGTCTGAGAAAATGACCTGACCTATCACCCACTTATTACTAGCTGAACTGTATTTGTTCAGACTTATTTTTTGCCCTGTAGAAACAGGAACTTCTTCCCAGCCATATTGAGCATGAGTTACACAAGAATGCATTACTCAACATACTGTCCTAAAGACTGACATTTCCTTTAACTGCCTCCAAGTTCGGTATTAAGGCCCCTTCCCAGACTATAAACTGTCTATGCTGTCTAACTGTTATTTTGCTGAGATAGACAGACTGTAAATTAAAAGAGGAAGTATGTTCTCATATGTGTGTTTTTTTCTATGCTCAAGTTTGCTATATAAACTGGCTGTATACCCTTCAATAAACAGGAGAACAGTTTTTGACAAAGCTTCACTGTCTGACTCAATTACTGCTTTCCTCCGAGCTCGTCCACCATTTTGTTTTCCCAGATCATCAGTGCTTTAAGAGTGGGCTAAATCCTCCGGAGGTTGAAAGTCATCACGAGTCGGCAGACGGTGTATTTTCACGCTAAGACGTTGGAGAATACAAGGGCACATTTTCACCTTGCCTCTCTCTCTCTTCTCCCCCCCCCCCCTCACCTCTCTCTCCCCCCTCATCTCTCTCCCCTCTCATTTGCTAATTTACTTCGTTTTCCTACACAGGTGCATCAGCGTAGTTCCGAGTTATATATCTTTATAAAAGTGTCTATTATTTTATGAAAAAAGCCTACATTTAGCCTATAATAGTAATAATCCCCTCAGAACAGGGCATTACTGGCCAATAATGCCCTGGCTGGGTTTAAGTCCCTCGGCTTCGCCCCGGGTCTTCAACTCTTCCAGCCAGGTTATTATTGGCCAGTAATGTCTTGTTCTTCAGGTATTATTACTTAATTAATGCGCTTCAAAGACTCCTAATCTTTTTTTCATTTAGTAGTCTTCTGTACTTCTAATTCCATGTCTATCTTTAGTTTATACTATAAATACATACTAATTTATATTTATCTGAAGTGTATAAAACAAAACAAGTTTACATAAGAAACACATTCTTTCCTTCCTCCAAACTATTATCCTTTTCAATACAAAAATATTCCAAAGTACCTACCTTCGATGTACAGTGTATTAGTGCAAATAATGTCATGCAGAAATATGGCAAGAGCTTATTGAACAAACCACATATATTCCCAGTAACATGTGTATATGTTCTTATTTTAATATAAGATCTTACAATGGAATGCTTGCAAAGTCTATTTTCAGGAGATACATTACATTATTAATTTTAGTATGCACTTATCGTTTTATCGCTTACATAATTATGTGCTCTAAACTAATTATATGAAGCAGATTTGATTGTCACATGAAAACACGTTAATTGCATTATAAAAGTTGATTGAAAGGGGAAAGGTTTTAAGACCATTTTAAATTTATAAGAGTCGTAACCCATAACAAGATACAGTATTATTGGGGCTGACAACTTCTCCACTGGTTGCTCTGTGATGCACTACAGTATATTATATGTAATGAGTTCAGAACATTCTATTCAGCTCTGTGTCATCTGCAGTCAACGTTCATCAGCACATTGTGATGGCATTAGACATACTGTACTCTATGTGTAGAAGAGACAGCTCCTACTGTACTTCCAAACTTTTTAATTGTATAGTGTTTGTTTACCGTGTAAATACAAAGAGAGGAAGGAACATGCAAAGAGATAAAAAGAGTAACATATATATTTTTCATACTTTGCACATCTTACAGTGCCCATTATTTAAACATAGAAATTGATAGTCAGCAGATGGTAAACAGATAAGTAGTTTGGTTATTATTTTCTGTTTGTATAAAACTCATTTGTTGACATGTTTTGAATTCTGTTTTATTTCCCTATGTAGGATTCACATATATCCATGATCCATTTTTTTTTCTGTATCTGCATCCACAAATTTACCTGGTACAGCCGCGGCCCCTTTTATTCTCCAATATCACCGCATTTATCCGGGATTTTTTCGAATGCCACGCACTTCACCGCACTTCACCACGTTCATGCCGCATTCTGACCGCATTCTGACCGCATTCATGTTGCATTCACAGCCGCGGTTGATGCGCGGGTGATGTGTTTATTGATAATGGTTCGGATTTAATTGGTTGCAATTCTTCGCGTATCCGCCAGATGGCAGATATTCATGAATTGTAATGCGCATGCGCTTCAGTAATGTGTCGACTTGCAGGTGTTTCGTTTAATACCACAGTGGTCTATTGTAAATTGGCCTTGGGACTGAAGGAAGAAGTTACAATAATGTATCAATTTAGGCTTCTCATATTAAAAAAAGACAAGCATGGTTTCTGGTCTGGTCCTGAGCTGAGCTTGCCATCCCGCCATGAGTGTACAAGTGCAGCCCGTGTTCCAAAAACCCTACAGAACGTACGCTTATTTAATATGGGCCGCGATTAATGCAACAGATGATAAGATGGCAACAGTTGTTCAAATTTATCAGTATTTTATCAAAAACTATGACTTTTACAAATTTTCGCCAGATCCTCATGTGTGGAAGCATGCAATAAGGAAAAAGTTATGTAGCGATCCATGTTTTTTTCGTATTGATCCCAAATTTATTGGAGGGTATTGGTGTGTATTACCAGGTTTTTCCTCAATCTATGATCATGCAGACGGCAAAAGGCGAAAGGTCGTGTTAAAACCAAGTAAGAAACGTCAGTCGCTGGCAAGCAATACGCCAGCACCAGCACCGGTTTCCAATAACGGTCCGACCGTCAGTGACAACCCTTGCTGTCTGTCCACGCACGGATACCTGCAACCTGAGCCAGATTTCGCATACAGTTTCAAGCAAGCTTGCGTGTACCTAAGCGATTTCCAGCCTCATCAGCTGACTACAGGTGTAGTAGTCCCGCTGTCACCTGTCAACGACGTGTATGATCAAGAATACGGGACTGGCAGTGGCCTGGCGCCAGCTGATTGGGAAATTCTATGGTGAGTAATGTTGCCGTATTTTATTCTGTTTTTTTTTATTTTGAAAATATCAATATCAGTGCGATTCAAAAATCAAGCGATGCTCCTGTAAGCAATATCATTGGCTGAGCGGATTCTACAGTAGATACTGCACAATTGGTGAAAAGCTAGGCGCATGCGCATTGGAAATTTCTTGAAACGCATATGCGTATCATCACATCGACGGTAGGCGCATGCGAACAGGAGACGCCCCCTGAGAAAATTATTGGTGGGAATGACTGTGGCAACTTCTTTAGGGGACTGACCATTACAGTAAAACTTTTACTTTTATTTTTCCTCACAAAAGAAAACTTTGTCATCTCATGCGGAAAACGGCAAATGGAGGGATTTCGATGGATAACATCGCTTCGTGTAACAATGCCTGCACATTGCTGAATCGGATTTAAAAAACCACGTACCGGAGTCTAGAGTTTAGTGGCCGTTGTTATTGATTAGGATAGAATACCTGAAACAGTATGCTGATGTTTTAGACCGTATAAAATACTTTTTTGTACATACTGTATAATAAACCCGAGAAAATAAAAAGTATGCATTTATTCTACATTTATTCCAGTACATATGTGTATTTTATACCCGTACAGCATGTATTGTTTTAATATTCTTGTGATGTACAGTGCTGATCTTGCCTATAGTATACAGTACAATATGCAGTACAGTACTGTACATTCTAGAAACACTGTATTTCGTTACAGTATAAAAGGAGACAATGGAACAATTTAAAACAAATCAACATTTTCTTTTATTGGTGTAGTAAGTACAGAAACATTTATTTACAAATACTGTACAATGTAAAAACATTTTAAGTGTACAGCAATTCAAAACATCAACAGGTGTATGGTTTACTGCTAGAGAAAACATTTACATACAGAAAGTCAAAACATTTACAGTCAGTCAGTATGGTTTACAGTCACATGGTGTTATGAAAAAAAAATCTTTATTCATAAAATATACAAAACGCAACATCTCCTTTATTAAAGTACTGAAAGTCAAAACATTTACAGTAGGATGCTATACAGAACAGTCAGTCAGGCATGCACAACTCCAGTCCTCGAGGGCTGCAAACAGGCCCAGTTTTCAGGATGAAAACCGTGCCTGTTTGCGGCCCTCGTGAACTGGAATTGTGCAGGTCCTGTGTGTACAGTAAGTAAAAACATTTCTTTATTAATACAAGTTAAAACACGCAACATCTCCTTTATTAAAGTGCAGAAAGTCAAAACATTTACAAAAACGTTTACAAAAAATAAACAACAGTTGAACAGTCACGCAAATGCGATACCCACCAGATTGTCCTTCCAGGGCCGATGCCTTATATGGCGCAAAATGCCATTAATGGTGTCTCGAACGCTTTTCATTACAGGATCTGTAATTGAAAAATAGCGCAGCAATTCCTCCACAATAGTCTTCCTTAAATTTTCAGGAAGCGCCCTTTTTTCACGATTTCCTTCATAGTTCACTTTGTAGGCCCACCCGCAGTACATCAAGTAGGATACGTGGTGCTTAAAAATGAACATGGCATGCTTGTGGGGTAAACCAGCACTCATCACCCTATACTTCTGAGTGCCGGTGGCAGCTCGCGCAGGATGATGTCGGGCAACGTATCAATGCAAGCGTATGTCGGTTGGGTTCTGTGAGTGGGTATGCTTCTGTGAGCGGGTGTGCTTGTGGCAGTGGGCAGGGTAGGTTGTCTGGGAGGAAGCTTTCCTCCTGTCTTGGTCACCGTGTTTTCTCCTGGCGTGGTCTTGATGGGGTTGTCATGTTATCCTCCTCCTCAACGGCATACATGTACACAAAATCTTCTGGTGGAGGGGATGCGCTTGGTGATGGAAGGTGGTCGAAGGTCCCATTTATCACATCCATGCCACCCACCTGCTCTGGCATCCGGGATACAGGGGCATGAACACCGAGCAAATGATGTATCCCCGCTATGTCAGTCTCTATCTTCTGCATCCGTTGATCCATATTTAGCATGGTCTCCAAAAGCAGATCTATATTTGCCAGCACAATAGAGTTCCCGGGGATATCCACACTTAACCCATTCAGCATGCGGTCTAAAGAGCTAGTTCTTGTGCATGGCGTGCTGTGGACATCTGGGTGGATGGGTGCTATGGAGGATGAGATGGGGGTTCCATGGAGAGAAGCGGCAGCATCGCCGAAGAAGGATGGAGGAGGTGACCTGTGGATTTCCGGGAGAGGAGAAGCGGCAGCGTAGTCGAAGAGGGATGGAGAAAGTGACCTGTGGATTTCCGGGCGAGAAGCGGCAGAGTCGTCTAAGCGTAATGGAGAAAGTGACCCGTGGATTTCAGGGGCACCAGCCGCAGCATCGTCGAAGAGCACTGGCAAAAATGGCCTGTGGGTTTCCGGGAGCGCGGCGTCAGCGTCGTGGATGAGTAGTGGAGAAGATGGGCTTTAGATTTCAGTGAAAGCAGCGGCAGAGTCGTCGAAGCATAAACGAGGAAGTGACCTGCGGTTTCGATGGGTTGGCTGCCATTTGTTTTGCGTTGTTTGTACGTCACCGAATTTCTTCTTGACATAATAAGGCTTACGTGTTTTAAAACCCTTAGCCTTTGGGGTCAGCAGAAGGTTTTCTTTATTGGCCTTAGCCTGCCCCTTTGCCTTGGCTTGGAAACGGCTGCCGCCTTTCGCTTTTTCTGTGTGACAGGCACAGCAGAGGCGAGTGGCTTCTTGAGTCCGTAGAATCGGGGTTGATCCATGGAAGCAGATGGCACAATGCAGTATCTGTACAAGGGCAAGTTCAGATAAAGATTTTTGAGTGGAGGGCTATGCAAAGTTTGTAATCTTTTATGCATGGCGACGAGGTACAGGTGTTGAACGTGGGCGTACTCTAATGTGAGTCATTAACGTATAAATACACCATCCATTTTGTGGATTCACTGCACATTGAATACACATCGACTAAACATCGAATATACATTCTTGTGTTTGTATTTCTTTCTACTCGCAGCAATGCCTGTTAAAAAGATTTCAAAGGATCTCAGCATGAGAATTAAGGAGATGTACACGAGCGGACACCGAATTACAGATATCCAACGCTGGTTCGCTGCTTCTGGCCTCGTTGTGCCATCAACCACCGTGTGCTATCATGCACACGAAAAAAACAGACAACGCACGAGGACACCAACGGTAACTAACGCGTAAGTATATTTATATAACTATATAATACAGTATATCTATTATTGTTTATATTGCTGCATATAATATAGTTATTTCGGTATATTTATATAACAACAGTATATATATTGTTTATATTGCTGCATATTAATAGAACTATATATTGTGTAGATCTCTCTAATTTTATAGTTATTTCAGTATATTTATATAACAACTGTATATACTGTATATTGTTTATATTGTTTCATATTAATAGAACAATATATTGTGTACTGTAGATCTCTCTAATTTTATTGTTATGTCTGTATATTTATATAACAACAGTATAATTATATTGTTTATATTGCTGCATATTAATAGAACAATATATTATGTAGATCTCTCTAATTTTATAGTTATTTCGGTATATTTATTGTATACTATTTTTACTGCAAATGATGTGCTGTGCTTTTGGCCTACTGCACTGTAACTAACCGGATTGTTGTTTTTCTGTACATTGTAGGGAGACAACTCTTCTGGTCGACAAAATAAGTTAAGAGAATGATGAGAAGAGTGCATTAAGGGTCAAATACACTCTGCAGCAAAATCACAATCTCACTGTATCCGAGACCAGCATAAAGAAGATGAGACGCATAATTGGATGGAAATATAGACGTGTGAGGTTAGTACTGTACAGTACAGGAGGAAAATGTGTTTAAGAAACTGTACTGTACCTCTAAAATTATTTATTCCTTGTCATTACAGAGCGTACCCTATGATAAGGGACGGTAACAAAATCAAGAGAGTGGTCCAGGCCCAGGCATGGATCGACAGTGGAGAAACTTTCCAGGATTGCATCTTCACTGACGAGTCTACTGTTTTGCTGGAGAGATTTGCCACCTTTGCATTCCACAAAAAAGATCACATATCTATGAAGCTACATCCAAAACACCCAGTGAAGATGCATGTGTGGGGTGCCATCTCTAGGTGTGAACGAGGATGCATCGTCATCTTTGAAGGTACAGTAAAATGTATGTCACATGCTTTTGCCATACGCACTGTTCTGTACTAGTGTGCAGTTTTTTGAGCACTTTTCTTTTCTTGTTATAGGAATCATGAATAAAGCTTTTTTCCAAGAGAAAACTGTGCCTGAGATTGTGGAATACATCACACGTGAGTTCCCGGATGGTCACCGTTTCTACCAGGACAACGAACCGAAGCACACCGCGTCAACAGCGCATATCCTTGAGCGCGGTATCAACTGGGTGAAGACGCCAGCGGAGTAAGTGCGGTAACCGTGTCTCATTTTATCCCACTGTTTTTACTATGTTGGATATTTCTTAAACTAATTGTCCTTTTTTCCCCGCTCCAATGACAGATCGCCAGACTTCAATCCTATCGAAATGGTATGGCATCAGCTGAAGGACCATGTCTGAAAAGTCGTGAAACCCTCCAAAAAGGATGAGTTGGCGCAAGGCATATTTTTGGAACAATGTACTTACCGTGGAATGATGCAATAAATATATTGACCATATAGCGACTGTGTTTCCCATTGTGATCGTGCGTAATGGGCAAGCATCAGGAAGGTAGTATGGTATAGTACTGTACTGTAGTATTGTAAGTACAGTATGATACAGGTAAGTATGGCACAGATTTTTTCTTTCCTAGTAGTCAGAGTATACAGTTGTTCCAGTATAGACTAGTTTGACAGTACTAACTGCATACTGTAGTTCAATATGGAGTAGCTATACAGTACACAATGCCATAATACAGTATGCACCTAACTGCTCAATTTTTTTCTTTCCAGAGAGAGCAGCACCAGCCAGCTGGTTACAAAGTATTTAACAGTAGTCAGAGTATACAGTAGTTCCAGTATAGACTAGTTTGACAGTACTACACAGCACACAATGCCATAATACAGTATGCACATAACTGCACTAATTTTTTGTTTTCTTTTCTTTTCAGAAAAAAAGGATGGCCTGGGAGAGAGGGGGGTATCGTGTAAAGTCTGTGAACTGTTTGTACAGTTAAGTGTACAGTATCTAAACTGCAGTCATGATGTACACAAAACCTCTCCTCTCTCAATGAACTACTGTCCTGTACACAGAATGAGGAAGAAGATAAAGACGGGTAAAATTATATTACTATATATACATATTATTATACATTATATATTATTAATTAATATTATTATCAATGTGCATTATTCATGATTATCCACCGGCCCTCAATTCCCATCTGACAGAAGAACTTAATAAAGACTGCATTTTGTATTATTCATGATTATTTTTGTATTTGTTTTTTTTGTTCCTGATAAAATAAAATAAATATTTATTTACATTCATGATAATCATAATCATTGACAACAACCCGCCCCCCCCGCACACCTACACCAAAGAAAAAGAAAGAATGACAAAAAGTGGTAATTTACTGCATCAACAACATGAATCAGATAATGTTGTTTTTAACTCTCAATTCTCACAGTGCTGTGCAAATCAGATTTACATATCAAATTCGAGAAGGGATTTTCCAAAGCGTTACCGTAAACAAAGCCTCAAAGGGTTGGGGGGGGGGGGTGGGGTTAGTCATGTGCAGTAATCAGCTAGCTCCCATCCCAAAGAGGATTACACGCAGGCGCATAGAGAGGTGATGCTCGGCTAGGGACGGATTAAAAACACCATGGCAAGCTTCAGAAACTGAATGACTCTGTAGAGGTGTCTGTCGATAAGAGTTTCAAATCCTTGAGCGAGCCTTGTGTGTGTGTGGAGGGAGGGGGGGTACAGGGTACAGCTGATTTTACAGACGCATGCGCAGTAATCATCAGCTATGTACTGTGGCTCCCATCCCAAAGAGAATTACACGCAGGCGCAGAGAGGTGACGCTCGGCTAGGGACGGATTAAAAACACAATTGCAAGCTTCAGAAATTGAATGACTCTGTCGATAAGAGTTTCAAATCCTTGAGCGAGCCTTGTGTGTGTGCGTGGGGGAGATGGGTACACGGTACAGCAGCATGAATGATTAGCTCTACTGCAGTTCAATGAAATGGCATATTTTCAAAAGGCAGGTCATCATAATAATTTGATCCCTACACCCCTAAATACAGTACTGTACATAAAAAGCACACAAATCAAACATGTGCAGTCAAACGCACAGTGTCGCAGTCAAAAGCTACAGCACAGATTGAATATCGTAATATCAATATATATATTTTTTTTTGGTCACTCACTCAAGCAAGCAGTGGTGAACTTTTAGATGCATGCACAGTAATCATCAGCTATCAAGCAGGAATGTGATTGATACCAGAAAGACACACATTCAAAGGAATGGTGTGGGAGAGGTGTACTGTGGATAAGATAAGAAGTTGAAATACTGCTGTGCAGTAAATTATCCTGTGTGTGTGCGGGGGCGAGTGAGGGGAGAGCGCTGTACTGTATATGCCGAAATGTGACACTGTTACAGCACACGCCACACGCCTATGCGTTTCAACAATTTTCAAATGAGACATACAGCACTGCACATGCATGTATAAATATGCAAATTTACAATTACTGCGCGCACACGCAGACTGTGTATTGACGTAGGTTGAACTGCTAAAGTATTGTTTTAGACTTCCAAGACAACAGCTCGCGAACGCCCCCTGAGTTTTTAGATGGTATTGCAGTATTGCAGACAGCGCTAATAAAATGCTAATATTACGAGCGCTAAAATAACGCAATTCACTCCGAACCAAAAAAAAACGCATCTGCCCGCGATTATCAGAGCGCCGTGGATCTGGCCGCATTAGGATAAAGGCGGCCGCCACTGTAGGTCCCTATGTCAGAACCCTGATGATTTGTTTCCAAGAGGCACCTCCTTCATGGTTTATCTAATTGGAGAATGTACACAGCACACAATTTAAAAGAAAAAAAGTGGGACTAAACACTTCCCATTGTTGCTAGGCAAGATAAGTAAAAGCATAATTAAGCAACAATACACAAAGTGCAAATTCTACAGCCAATCAGATGGCTTTTACGACCAGAAACCAGCCCAGTGTTTAAACAACCATAACAAGCTTTTAACAGTGAACAAATTATATACCAAAACACCAACGTGTTAATTTTCAGCATGAAATCTCCAATAGACACAGTTTTTCTCATGTATGAAAAAAAATGTGGCACATTAACTATTAATGCAGCAGAATGTTGGGAATGCTGCAGTAATAGAGATTCTTATAGTAGGTTAAAAAAAATGACAGAGTTAATTATGTATATAATGGGTGAACCTCAACAGGGATATCAGAGGAGCCGAGCTTAATTATTCAATATGGCCTTCATCCGAGCAATGGCTCAGCATGCCACTTTACAACACGAATACATAAGACTCATAAGCCCAATCCTTAATTGGAGGATCCCTCATTATTTTACGTGATGTAATAACGACCTAGCAGTCAAACAGTAGTCAGACAAAAAAATCCAGCATTTCAGCAATAAAATGACTAAGGTTCTATAGCAGTACTCAAATATCTTCTACACGAACCCAATATAGGGCTCACATCCATGAGTCAACATGATAACCCAACTAGCAGCATCATCTGTGAAAAAGTGCGCCATTTTAAATGCATTCTCCATGAACAGCCAGCAGTTTAGCCATTTCAACAGAATAACAGCCAAAGTTATAATAATAGCCAGAGGAAATAGTACATCAGTAGGCAAAGCTGAAGATACTGTAACTGTTAACACAGTAAAGAATTGAGGTTTCTAAGGGAGACATTGTTTCTATGATAGTAAGTAAAGTTAATCTTAAATCTAGTGTCACATTTCAATAGCAAAATCAACTCATAGAAAACCAGAAATGTTAAAGTCTTCAGTAAGGCCCAAAGGTTTCAATGTCTCCAGTTTGAAAATCCTTTTAGCCTCCTGTTATACTGTAGCAGGAGTCTATCATGGTCACCCCCTCTTCTTAATATGGGATACGATCAAACCAAATGGCATAAGTCTGTATGGTAATTTCAATATTATGCTAGTCGTTGTTGACAAAGGTACCCTCTTGGTGAGATAATGGGTCTGTATGTGTGATGGTTCTCATCTCTGATCAGGAAGCAGAACCGCAGGGCTGAGGTAGGGATGCCAATTAACCGACCAGAACCCTGGGACAGAGTCCTGTTAGAGTATCTGTGGTCGGTAATCAGGCAAAGGTTCAGGGCAGATGGTTATGGTGCAGAATCCCGGCAACTGGTAAAAGGGCAGGGCAGGCGGAAGGCAGCGAGGTCGGGTCACTATCCGGGGTTAGCAACAGGAATTCGAAATGAACAGGGAAGCCATAGGGATTGGCAAGCCACAGCAACAGGCTAGCCTCTGGAACAGCGAAACCACAGGGATAGGCAAGCCACAGCAACAGGCTGGCCTCTGGAACAGGATAGGCAAGCCACAGGGACTGGCAAACCACATGGAAGGCTCAGGAACTAGAGCCCAGGGTGGCCAGGAACAACGGGAAACATATACAATGCTCAGGCAGGAGATGGAAGTCACTGGCTGCTATTTAAGCCCTTGAATAGGTGCAGCCAATATAGCAGGCTGCCAGTAATCAAAATGTCTGCAGCAGCTAGGTAAGGGCGGTTTTCCACCAAAGCCTGGACTGGAACCCTTACAGTATGGTAATTAATATATTGTGGAATTCTTAGGGTTGGATTATCCTAAAGTACCCAAAACTAAGACATACAAATCTTTAAGCAGGCCCTCAGACAGATCCATTATCTCAGCCAGAGGGTTAATTTTCCAACCACTAGCACAATATGTAGATTGTTTTTTTATTTAAGTGTGAGAGATTTCGAGCTTTATAGCAAACACCACTTATTTTTTAAATAAATTGATACGTTTTTCAAGTTGCCATACAGACCTATTGCTGGTTACCTTAGATCAGGGGTGGCCAACTCCAGTCCTCAAGGGCCACCAACAGGGCAGGTTTTCAGGATATCCCAGCTTCAGCATAGGTGACTCAAGCAGTGGTTCAGTCATGATGCTGCATGGTTCTTCACGCCATAAAGGATCACGAAAAAGGTTTATTTATGTAAAAATAGACCTTTGCACTAATGACACAAACATTTATTTTCATTTGTTGTGAAGACGTAAACTCAACATTATTTATTTATATGCATGTTTGTTATTTTTTTTAATTTTTTTAAATGTATAATGTATATGGAGTCACAACTACAGTAATAAGTAAAAGTTGAAGTAAATGTTTTGAAAGTTTACCTGGCATGGACTTTATTAGGCTGTTTTCAAGTATGTAAGGACATACAGATGCTGCGGCTGTTATTTGAACATATCACGCATTGTATATCTCGGAATACCCATGTCATGACACGTCATGACCACGTGTTGACTCGTATTTATCGAGTGCAGAAAATGGCATTTTAGTGTTCTGGTTTTTAAACACCTGCAAATTGACACAGTACTGTACTGTACACATTACAATTCATTCATTTCTGCCACAGAAACGTGAAGAATTGCACCCAAAGAAATCGGATACATGAAATTCAAACAAAGCAACCGCGTGATTGGCTGTGTGGAGTACAGCAGCGCACACAAAAACGGCTCAGTGATATGTTCGAATAACGGCCGCTGCATATGTAGGTGAAAACTAGAGGTAACTCTCAATGTACAGTATTTTTTTCTAATAGTTAAATATTTATAAATCAATATTGTTGTAGCCAAAAGAGTTTACCAACATATTTGACACTATTCTGTGACCTGCCTGACAATGTTTTCGTATGTGCAATGTACATTACACGTTTATTGCACATTGTTACATGCATGTTATGTAAAAGGTCACCTCTTCTGCCATTTTGGCCTCCAACCTCCGCTTAAGCAGCAGTTCAAGCAATATCCTACTTGTGTTTTTTTTTTTTAATAAATCAGTTCTATACAATGAGAAAATACTTGTAGCATTTTAAAAAAAAAAGCAGTGTGTGCTGTGCACGCGCATAGTAAGTGAATCTTCTTTGTGTGTTGTCAGCAACCTATAAAGTAACAATAATATTGTTACTGCTTAGAGCAAGCATGTCAAACTCAAATGCTAACAAGGGCCAAATAAACAAGGTTTAAGTCTAGGTGGGCCGCAAAAAAAAAAACAACTCACATTTTCATAGAAACGTAGGTTTATTTCGAAAAGTAGTGTGTGTGTGTGTGTGTGTATGTGTGTGTGTGTGTGTGTGTGTCTGAGTGTGTGTGTGTCTGAGTGTGTGTGTGTCTGAGACAGCCATCTAGACCAATCATATAGGCTGATGGGAGTGTTATTTATCAAATACCATTCATTGTGTCAGTATATAAGTTGATCATGCCCAATGTAGTGTTACCCCTGAAGAAGTGTGCATGCACACGAAACGCATTGGGCCGTTTGTCAGAAGTTTTGTTGTGCAGTGTGGCGGAGGACTTGCTGAACGTTTGCCACAGAATTTGCTTGGAGAGGAGATTTTCAGCGCTTCCAGCCCGCCCCCAGTGAGGTGATTCCAGTGAGGGAGAGGGCGGCAGCCCCTGGAGAGCTCCAGAGTCACGTAGAGTGACGTATTTCTGGTCGCCGAGTGAGAGAGATCCTGGGAGGTCACGTGCTCTGACGGAGCTGCAACCGGAACAGATGCATCCTATCCTCTGCTTATGATCTGTGGCAGTCCTGTAAGTAGGATTCTGGTTTTAAAAAACCGGATCCCGCATCTGCCTCATTTATATATGTGTAATAAATTAACTTTTTAATATAGTCAGCCTTACTTGTTTTATGTAGTGTTTGTTCTTTTTGTTTGTCCTGTATGTTAGTATCTGCATTGTTGCACTATGATGTGTTCTCTTTGTCTTTTTTTCTGATTATGTATATGGAGTAACATCTTGGAGAAGGCTGGAATATCGTATCACATCTACAGATATCCATTACTAGAGACATTTACACCATTGGACTTTATTATCCCCTTTGGACTATTGCGGCGCTGGTCTGTATTGTTTATGAAGCAGCATGAATGTATTTTTAATAATATTGTACAGTGAGCAGGGGGTTCCCTGAGCCACAAATCAAAGCTTCTGCACAATATTATTAAAATACAGAAATGCTGCTTCATTACCATAGCTATAAGCCACTAAGGCAATGAAGGGGTTAATCCACCGTGCCCGCTTTATTGTGGGTAGCGGAGGTGGGTGAAGGGGGTATTTGGCCCTTGGTGTGAGTTTAGGACTTGCGGGGGGGTTGTGGGTGCACTTAACCCCTTCACGACCGTAGCAGTTAATACCGCTACGGTCATGAAGGAGTTAAAACCTCCCGCTACCCCCCGCAAGCCCTAAACAACCATCATTGGGGATAATACCCCTTTACCCACCCCCACTACCCACAATAAAAAAATTCACACACAGCAGCCGCCCAAAAAATAAATAAATAAATCTAAATAAATAAATAAATACATGAATCTAAATAAATACATTTAAAATAAATTTTTATTCATAGTGTAGATGTGCAGGGGGTCTCCGGAGCTGAACCGCTTTGGTTTTAGGTCCGTGGACCCCCTGCTCCCCGAGATACAGGCCCCTTTATGAGGTGCCGGTATCCCTCTGCATTTAAAGGTCCCGATCACGTGACCGCGGCATGTAAACCAAGCAGAGGGATACCGGCACCCCATAAAGGGGCTTGTATCTCGGGAAGCATGGGGTCCCCGGACCTAAAACCACAGCGGTTCAGCTCCGGAGACCCTCTGCACATCTACAGTATAAATAAAACACACACATCGATAAAGAATCGTTCCTTACCTTTGCGGCTATGTGCTATGGTAACGAAGCAGCATGAATGTATTTTTAATAATATTGTACAGTGAGCAGGGGGTTCACTGAGCCAGAAATCAAAGCTCAAGGGACCCCCCCTGCTCCTGCACAATATTATTAAAATACAGAAATGCTGCTTCATTACCATAGCTGATAGCCGCGAAGGCAATGAAGGGTTAAGGCAGAATAGCATGTTTATTGGGGACATTTGCCCCCAATAAACATTGCAATAAACAACATACAGTACAGTACACCCCCTGTGTATTTAAAATACATAAACAACAATAAATAAATTAAATACATATTTTTAATGTGTCTGTTAAACCTCCGTGCCTTGACTGTAATCTATGTAAGGCCCCCTCCCCCTAATGTGTCTGTTACACAGATTACAGTCACAGCAGGAAAGTTTAAGCGCCCCTCCCCCTAATGTGTCTTTTCAACTTCCCTGCCGTGACTGTAATCTGTGTAAAGCCCCCTCCCCCTAATGTGTCTGTTTAATCTCCCTGGCTTGTGTTTCTGTGAGTGCAGTGTATGTAAATGTGCGGATGTGCAGGGGGATGTGCATGTGTAAATATAATGCAGTGCCTCACTGCCAATGACCCACCCGTGAGGCCTAACCACCCACACCCACTACCCACTACCCACCTGTCCATGGCCCATCCGCTGCTGCAAAACAGAGACAAAAATTAAAACATCCAAAGTAATGTCCCCTAACCCCTCAATCACCATAGCGGTTATTAACTGCTACAGTCATTAAGGGGTTAACCCACCCTCATCCACCACTCGGGATGCCTACATACACTCCCACACTAACCCCCCACCCCGTGAGGCCTAACCACCCTCACCCACTACCCACAAGGGAGGCCTACACACATACCATTGGGGAACCCCCCCCACCCCCAGTACCCACAATAAAAACAATACAGTGACCCACAATAAACATCATTATATTTATTAAATACATTACCCACCCCCTGTGCCCCCCCATAAATACAAGATTTATCCTTTTACAAACAGGGTTCATAACGCAGCCCCACGCGAGTCCCCGGTGGGCTGGCGGGGCATCTGACAGACCTACAGGGTACCAGCAGCCCTTTTCAAACAGGTTCTGGAGGTCTGCTGGTGGGTCCCGCCATCACCATGGCCCCCAGGTGGTCTCCTTGGGTCACCATGGGCCACAATTGGGTCCCCACGGTAGGCCCGCGGATGTCTGGGAGCCCCGGGTCAGACCACAGATGTCTGCGGGGCCTCGGGTGGTTCCAACTGGGGTCTTGGGAACTCACGGGTGCCCACTACAGGTCCGCGGTGCCCCCACAGAAGTGGGACCACACATCTTCATCCCCGCACCTATGGGTCGGCGGTGCCCCCACAGAAGTGGGACCACACAGCTTCATCCCCGCAGACTACAGCTCCGCGGTGCCTCCACAGATGCGAGGCCACCGCTTCATCCCCGCATGTGTCACCCGTGGAACCACCAGTCTGATACCCGTGAGATACCCGAGAAAACCACAGGTGGTCTCCAGAGGTCTCACGCGGAACCACGGAACAAACCCTGAATGTAAAAAAAAAAAATCCTGGCCTATACATTCAATACATACACGCCCCCAACACCTACAGTACAATAATGTGCAAAATAACTATTATCCAGATATGGATAATAGATTAATTGCCCATTGTTAAAAACATTAACTAGCATATTCAAATAAATAAAGTACTACTGACCTCATCAATAAGAAGTCTCCGTCGCCAGCGACATCCTTGTCTTGCCCACAAAATACATACACAGAAACATGATGACTAGTCGCTCTCCTTGTAGTAGTGGGAGATAAAAAACTCGGTGCTTAGGGAGTATATAACACATAAACACTTGGACAAGTGACTAAAGGTCACTGAAAGCCCTAATAACAGCACTCAAAGTCACCATATATAAGTCTATACATGGTGGGGATGGATAGTAGTGTAATCACTAGGACCAAAAATATAGGTATTTAACCAAAATACATAGCAAATACAAAGCCAATACATTGCAAGTACATTCAGATATCAATTAACACCTTAAACACCTTATCAGATAATAACCGCAAAGGTAATTAAGGGGTTAAGCCACAATGGCCCGATACCCACCCTTCACCCATGAATTTGTACAGTGGCTTCATCATGCAACTATATATACAGTATATATATATATATATATATATATATATATATATATATATATATACACAGAGAGAGAGAGAGAGATATATATACAGTATATACACACACATGATGAACCAATATACAAATAAATGTAGAAGGGTTATCAAAACCATACTGTACTACAAATAACACTTCTCCATACAGACACACTACATTACAATGAATTTCCTTTAATAATCCTAACTGATCTTACAATCTAAATCATCAAATGCCAATGAAAAACCTCACATTCCAATCAATACATTGCATTTACATTGTATAAATGATGCATAAAATCTATGCACCATATACATTCTGCAAATGAATGTTAACAATATCATTGCAAGCAAAATACAAATACCTCCAAACAAGTAAACTATTTTAACCAATCAAGTAAACAAAAATCAATTAGCAATCATTATTTACATCCCTAAACAATTGACAGTCCATCCCGAACAATGAAACAATTAACTAATTCACGCCTGGAGCAGAACAATTTAGCATGTGAAAAAATATAAGTACCAACCAGAATACAAACTTTAAAACCAAGGCTAACCCTGAACACAAGCACACAATACAATATCAACAATTACATCTGTCTAATTTTAAAATACTTTAAACACACAATAAAGCATAGCAGCATAGACAAATTAATTTAAAACACATCAAATCAAGCTTTTAAAACAGCATCATTTCTTACCCTGTATGTATATATCTCTCTAGACATATATACATACATACATACATACAGTTGCAAGAAATGATATACCACAAAAAAAAATACATGTTAAAAAAGCTTTTAAAAAAATTAACAAGTAAAATAAAATACATTTCTTTAGTTCACTTACCATTACTTGGCCCCACCGACTCCCGTTGTGCACCTTACTCACGAACCAATCCACCAGGCACAAGAACCCAAAAAAAATGAACCATAACAAAATAAATATTACACTAAATATCCAAATCAATCCACAGGTCTTCTACTTGTAATCCATCTTCATCTGTATTCTTCTTTCTTCTATCTTCTTCTGGGCGGGGTCTTCTTTCCGTCTTCGGCCATGCCTTGGCCTTCTTCGTCTGTGGGAGGTCCTTCCTCCTCGGCGTCTGGCTTCAAAATGAGACGACATAGGCTTTTAAAGGCCTATGACGTCACATTTTCGTCATATGGTTCCCACGGCCCTGATTGGGCCGTGAAAACCATGTGTTTTGGCCGATAAAAATAAAAATTATGACGTCACTTAAAGGCAATGAAAGCACAGCCAATCAGAATGGCTTTGCTTCAATTGCCTTTAAGATGACGTCATTAAAAGAAACATGGCCGGCCTCACATGGTACGGTAGCCAATCAGAGCGTGGGAACTCCATCCCTACTCTGATTGGCTCTAGTATACCATGTGACAGAGGCTTGGGGGAGAAAGGATGTGACGTCATTGAAAGCCTGTCACATGGTACTACAGCCAATCAGAGTAGGGATGGATGTCCAACGCTCTGATTGGCTGTAGTACAATATGTATTTAATGTATTTATTGTGTTTTAAGTATCTTAAATACACAGGGGGTGTACTGTACTGTATGTTGTTTATTGCATTGTTTATTGGGGGCAAATATCCCCAATAAACATGCTATTCTGCCTTAACCCTTCATTGCCTTAGCGGCTATCAGCTATGGTAATGAAGCAGCATTTCTGTATTTTAATAATATTGTTCATGAATTTATGCCATCTGGCGGACACGCAAAGCATTGCAGCCTATTAAATCCTGAACCATTATCAATTAACACATCAACCGCACGTCAGCCGGGCATGACCCCTGGCTGGGAACGCGGCATGCTCCGGGTGAACAGCGTTGCATTCCAGGAACAAGCCAGGGACAAGCCGGTGATTTGTTAGAATAAAGTCTGCCGCAACAGTTTCTGTTGTGTTTGGCAATCAAAAGTCCCATGAATACTGTCTAAAAATATATTGCTCACCCTCACCCTCATATACTATTTTCTTTTAGGTCTGGAACTTATGTCACTGTAATGACCTTGTGCCCCTGTATTGATAATCAGAGCACCAACAGCTTTCCCAGGTTCTGGAGGGTGGGGGGGTAGGAAGGGGAGGGGGGTGAGGTGTGCCCCCCTCTCAGCTGCCCTGCGTGTCTCCCTCTTTCGCTCTCACACACTCTCCTTTCACCCCTCTCTTTCTCACTCCTCCTTTCACACCCTCTCATACCACCCCTCTCTTCCCATTTATCTCTCTTTCCTACCCCCTCTACAGTATCTCCATTGCCCTCTCTCACTCCCCTCTCCCCTTATCCCTCTCACTCTGTCTCCCATCTCCCTTCCCCTATCCCAGTTGTATAAAAAATAATAATATTAAAAATTTAAACAGTGGTGTAGCAATCGGAGCTGCAGGGGGTGCGACTGCAAAGGAGCGCAACGCAAAATAAAATTAATGGGGCACCAAAATACCGGACCAAAAAAAAAAAAATAATTTAAAAAAAGATAAGTATAGCCTGGATCCCCCTGGTACCCTGTTTGTCCCCTTACCTTTCCATAGGAGTATAGCACAGTAGGGGAACAACACATTTCAGCAGCCTCAGGGGCTGCAGGATGCTTTGCCAGGCAACCAATAGGGCTGAGAAATGTATGACAGTTAGAATTCTGACAGTTGGTAGGCGCATGCGCGACCACGGAGTGAAAGGCTGCCTAGCCTAAGAGCTCCGTTCTCCCGAAGCATTATACAAAGAAAAAATGCCTACAAAAACCCCACAAAACATCCAATAAGCACACCATAATAAAACCTAAAGATCCAGTGATGGCCCCGGCGAACCCGAAGAAGAAAGATGGAGAGGATCTAAAGACTTACTTTGCCAGAACCCGAGCGCGGCAAGCTGATTCAGAAATGGGGCGCAGCTCCAACAGGGATTCAGATAATGAGAGGGAGCAAGATGAGGACACCCCAGATGGCCCAGAAGAGCTACCGGTTCGCTGGTGTGACTTCACTAAGCTATACAGAGATGTGAAGTCCTTACTGCAAGCCGAAATACAGGGGCTGAGGAAAGAGGTTCAGAGCATTGGTGAACGTACCGTGCAGGTGGAAGAAAAGGTAGATGCCTTGATAAGATTGTACAAAAACTGGCCAAGAAACAAAATAAGCTACAGACGCAAGTGGCAGAACTCGCGGAGAGACAGGAGGAGGCGGAATACCGCGAGTGATGGAATAATGTCCAAGTACGGGGCCTATCTGAAGCGGTGACAGATGCTGAGACATTCCTCACTCGGTGGATCACAGTACTACTGCCAGAGAAACCCCCCGCAGAGTTGATAATGGATCCCTGCCTTAGAGCCCTCTGTAGCCGACCCCTAGCTACTGACAAGCCCAGAGATGTGATTCTATGGCTGCATCACTACCGCACTCGAGAGGCATTGTTCCAGGCCACGCGAGCAAAGGGAGCCTGGGACTTTGAGGGGCAAACACTACATATCTTACAAGATCTCTCTCCCATCACACTGGCACGAAGGCGCAAGCTGCAGCCAATAACGGGGGTACTGAGAGAGAGGGCCATCAGATATAGGTGACCTTCCCTTTCATCTCCTAGTCATAAAAAATGGAAAAGCCATCAGCATGAGGGAAATTGAAGAAGGAGAAGACTTCCTAAAGAGGCTGGGGGTAACAGACGATATAACTGTTACCACTTCTGAGGAAGCTGTACCAGAACCAGACTGGCAAAAACAGAGGCGAACCCAGAGAAGGAGTCCACGAACAGTGGCTGAAGACTCGGACTGAACACTTACATCCCCCGACATGGGTGACAAATCAGTACACAAATAAAGCAGTTTGAAGTTCAGCCGAAGTTGCAGTCTTTTTGAGGTTTTTTTTACAGTTCTCCCGTTAAGGACTATTTGAAAACTCGTTCAGCGTCTTGCCAGATCAAATCCAAACCACTGCTCTGAAAATAAAATAAAGATCAAACAGAGACACCTTCGATACCAGAATCCACCCTGAGGCTTCGAGTCAGTGTGGAGGCCGTGGAACGCAGGAGAACAAGATGGCCGCGATGGAGCACATGGAATCGGGCACCATCATAGTTCCGCAGGAGCTGCAAAAGAAGTTGGTGGAAAGACAGAGCCCCAGAGCGGGAAGAGTGAGCGGGACGACGTCCTTCCGCTGCAGAGAGCAGGCGCAGTCTGAAAAGACCGGAAGGGGATGCCGCCATCTTGGAGGAGGCAGATTCGCCATTACTAATGATGTCAGCCAGAGCAACGGCATCGCCCGAGGTCATAGAGACCGGATTCGAATGCCAAGTGACCGAGAAGAGGGTCACGAAGATATGACTGTGCCCCGAGATCAGAGAAGGGGAATGATGGAAACACGAGAGACACCAAGTCTAGAAAGAAGCCGGAGGGGGAAGATATATGAGGCGAAAGAGTAGCGGGGTAGAGGGATCATGGCAGGAGGGGCGAAAGGAGAGAGTCTCAGCATAGAGTGAGATAATAAGCAGGAGGGGAACACTGGTGACCAAGAGTTACAGGAGAGGAGGTACATCACAATAGCTTAAGGGAAGTGAGAAGAGGCCAATAGTAACAGTGGAAAGGGCTATAGATCAGGGCGCAAGTGTAGACGGCAACAGTAGGTCCGAGGTCGATAAAAAGAGCACATAAAGAGAAGAACAGAGGAGGGAAAGGAGGGAGATAATGATACAATGCATAGGGTCGGATAGGGGCTATAATGCTAAACATGTGTCAGATTGGGTTTAGGTACAATAGCAGGGGTTACAGTTAGATAATTAGATGGGAATTATTTAAGGGGGCCAACGGGGCAGAGAGGGTGCTCCAGGGTCAGCAGGCATCTCCACTTGGGCACCAGGGGACTTTTGAACTGGTGGCTCATGAAAGTCCACAGGGGATGGGCTGGGAGGTACAATGGCAAGGAGGTAGCAAGGCCACAAGTTCCCGTCCCAGGTGACCATCCATCTGGGGCAATCACTGTGGCTAGAGGGGCTGGACCCTCTCAGAACACAGGATATGTTATTGTTTCACTGGTTTTTGTTTATATGTTTGTCTCTATGTTCCTCTTGTGTCGCACCCACCTCCCCTTCCCGAGGCGGAAAGAAGTCCAAAACGCGTCGCCCCTAGACGAATCGCAGCGTGAAGAACAGACGGAGGAGAACTACAATCAGGTAGCCTCTGAATATACAGACTCGGAATCCGACATCGATGGGTAAGGATATTATCATAATATCACACAATGTCAAAGGATTCAATAGTCCACAGAAAAGGAGATTGGCCATGACAGACTACAGACGGACAGACCCCAACATAATTTTCCTTAAAGAAACACATTTTTCTCAGACCAATTCCCCACAATACATAGACGGCAAATACAGAAACTGGTATGCATCATCAGCCCCGGTTAAGAAAAGAGGTGTTGCATTATTAAAAAACAATCGATTGCCTCTGAAATTAGACCTCACAAAAAGGGATAGGGACGGCCGATAACTAATACTAGTAGGTGACGTCCAGGGTCAGGCAGTGACAAAGGCAAATGTATACGCTCCGGGAGAGCAAACTGGAGACTTCCTAAGCCGTTTTTTTCAATCTTAAGCAAAGTTGCCAGGGATGCATCATCCTAGGGGGCGATTTCAACCAGACCTTAGACCCTGAGTATGATACAGTGGCGGCCGCCTTTAGTCTCCTGCGGCCATTTCGGCGCAACTCTGAAAACCGCGGGCAGATGCAGTATTTGATGCGACATGTTCCGGTGTTTAAAGCCGCGGCCGTGCGCATTGTATTAGCGCTGTCTCGGCATGAATGCGGCATGAACGTGGTGAAGTGCGTGGCATTCGAAAAAAAATACCCAAACAAAAGATGTTGGAGAATAAAAGGGGCCGTGACAGTAGGTGTACCCCAGAGACAATAGCACAGACTAAGGTTAGAACAACCTGGACCAAAGGTCTTAAAGACAATGGACTCACCGACATTTGGTGGGAACAACACCAGAGACAGAGAGACTATACCTTCTTCTTGCACTCACATGACAAATATAGCCGTATAGACTACCTCTTTGTCTCAAATAGATTGGTTTCTGTGATCTCCCACACAGGGATCCATGATATTTCGTGGTCAGATCACGCACCGATAGAGCTGCGGTGCTCCCACTTTAGGTTAGACAGACAAGAGCGAATTGGAAACTCAATTAGTTACTCCTTAAGATCCCAGAGATTGAACAAACCGTGGGTGAGGAGATCAGGGCATACTTCCAAGAATGTCCCCACGTAATCTACATTATGGGAGAACCATAAGGCAACCATCAGGGGAATACTTATAAGGATTGCGGCCCGACGCAAGAGAGATAAAGACACTAAGATCAAAAAATTACAATCGCAATTGACCGATCTATCTACTCTACATAAAAGTAACAAACTAGCTTCAACTCAGAAAGAGTGGCTAGACACAAGAACAAAATAAAATTTGTTGTTGGCCTCACAGGCAGAAAGGGACATAAACTGGACTAAACAGAAGTTTTATGAAAAAGCAAACAAGCCAGATACCCTACTTGCCAATAAATTACGCAATAAAATCTCAAATTACCGTATTAATGCAATACGGTTAAGGAATGGTGACCATAAATCTGACCCAAAACAAATTGTAGAAGAATTCAAACAGTACTATGAGTTTCTCTATGATGGGGAAAAAGTAACCCGATGCGAGGCGACACATAGACAACTAAAAACATTCCTGAGGACGGCAAACCTGTCTAGCTTAAGCAGAGATGAGAGAGAGGTGCTACAGGAGGACTTCTCGATGGAGGAGCTAACAGAGGTACTTAAAACACTGAAGCTATCGAAGGCCCCTGGTCCAGATGACTTCTCTAAACTTATATTATAAAAAAATTCTAGCTCCACTTCTACTAAAATGATTTAACTCATTTCTAGCAGGTGCCCCTATACTGAGCCAGATGCTCCAGGCGTCAATCTCATTGAGCCATAAACAGGTAAAAGACCTATCAGACTGCAAAAGTTATAGGCCTATTTCCCTGATCAGTTCGGACACGAAAATATTCTCTAAATTACTAGCAAACAGGATAGGTCAGCTTATGCCAAAACTGATTCACCCGGATCTGGTGGGGTTCATCAATGGAACACAGGCGGCAGACAATACCAGGAGGGTAATAGATTTAATCGATTTGGCCCCGCGAAAAAACATCCACTCGATGGTCCTAAGTCTAGACACCGAGAAGGCATTCGATTGAATTGATTGGCCCTACCTGAGACAGACGTTGGGAGCATTTGGCTTTCGTGGCAGAATTCTGGGTGCTATTCTGGCTCTTTATAGGGGACCGACAGCGAAAGTTAGACACCAGGGCTTCCCATTGGAGCAATTCCAGATAAACAGTGGCACCAGACAGGGTTGCCCCCTGTCGCCCCTGTTATTCAAATTATGCATAGAACCATTGGCAGCACACATCTACCTCAACCCAGATATAACAGGGATTCAAACACAGAAGCAGTCACAGAAAGTGGCCCTGTCTGCAGATGACGTAATCTTGACATTATCAAAACCTCTTTTCTCTCTGCCGAAAGTTTTTAGTCTACTAGGAGAATTTAATAAGATATCAGGATTCAAAATTAACCAAACTAAGTCAGAAGCCCTAAGCATTAACCTGCCTAAGGCCACCAAAAAATTGATAGAAATAAATTTTAGCTTTAAATGGCAAGTCTCCGAAATTAAATACCTAGGAATTAACATCACTAAACATTATAAGGCCCTATACAAAGCAAACTACCCCAGACTAATACGGACTCTAAAAGACGAGCTCAGGACGTGGGCAGGATTTGGAATTTCATGGATTGGCAGTATACATAGTATTAAAATGAATCTCCTCCCTAGAATATTATACCTGTTCCAGGCAATCCCGGCTCAGATAGTCAGAGAGGACATTCTTCTTTTACAGTCCACTATGGTGAAATTTGTCTGGGGTAGTAAGAAACCACGGATAAGAATATTATTCTTTCTTCCGGTGACGTCACCGTGAATGGCTGACTAGGTGAAGAGCTCCTGACACCTTCCGAAGAAAACAATCAGATTGAGCCCCCCACACGGCTAAAAAATTCCCCAAAAGTGACCAGTATCCCTCCTGAAGGCAAGGAAATGGCAGGCAAACAGCAGAAAAAAGCACAAAACTCAGTCACAAAGTTTTTCCCGCCTGCACAACACCAGATGGAGTCGACCTCCGAGCCCCAAGATGGCGGCGAGGAGCTCAAGCATGCCGCGGAGGCCGAAATGCTGGGACAATTTGACCCATCCCAACAAGGACTAAACAAAGACTTCTTCGAATCCCTGTTCCTCAGGATGAGGAGGGGTTTTCAAGAAGACCTAGAGATGGCCCTCCAGGGAATCAGATCGGACCTGGGCTCCCTCACTACACGAACCGAGGTCTTAGAGGCCAAAATGGACGCAGCCACGATATCCCACTCCAACGCAGAAGATGATATGGCCAGACTGGGTCACAAAATCGCGGAAGTAAATTGCGCCCTCGAGGATCAAGAAAATCGTGACCGGAGACAAAATCTGCGCTTCAGGAGTATCCCTGAATCAATGCCGCCAGAATCTCTCCAAGCCTACCTCAAAAAGGTATTTTTAAATTTGGTTCCTGAGCTGTCTGAACATGACCTCCAGCTCGATAGGGCACATAGAGCCCTGGGACCTAAATCCCCGGATCCGAACCGCCCTAGGGACGTGATTGCGAAATTTCATGTATATGCCGTGAAGGAAAAGATAATGTCGGCCGCGAGAGGGGCGGGGGACATCCATGTGGACGATTACACTATCCAGATCTTCAGCGACTTATCCAGGCTCACTGTCACCAAAATAAGGGAGATGAAGCCCCTCACATCTCTCCTAAGAGACCGAGGAGTCAAGTATCGATGGGGCTTCCCCTTCAAATTAATTGTACCCAGGAATGGCAGATATTTTACCATCTCGGACCCTGAAGATTCCAGCAACTTCCTAAAAGCTCTCTGCATATCTCCCCCGCGGGGTGAAGACCACCCCTCTTGCGCCATGGCACGGCCAGAATCCACGGAGACTCCAAGAGCATCAGAACGTCTCGCCAACCAGAGGATCCACTGACCCAAGCGCTACCCAACTACTTACCAGGCGGCTCCTCTTTCCGCTCCTCCACATGAAACACAGAAACCTACTTACCTTCTCGAGTGCGAACCCACTGCTCCTCCCCGTAAGCTGCTAACAGGACACTCCATCTGTGGCTGGCATCGTATCCCCCCCTCTGATCCCCCGTCCCTCCTGAGGAATTGACCCGAGCAAGATTTCCACACCCACCCCCCTCGCCTCACCTCGCCTCACCTCGCCTTACCTGACCTCACCTCGTCCACCCTTACCTCATCGTCCCTCTCTTGGCTGCTGCCGACCTGACCCGTCAGATCCCTCACGATGAGCCGAAGAATGGAATGCTTCCCGCGGGTCCACGCCTCCCTCCACGCTGGCAGAAGCTGAACCGCGATAGATTCGCTACCAGCATACCACATCTGACGACGCACCACGGAGGCCTGAGGAGCTGAGACTGTCTCTGTACGGAGTTGCAGAAAATCCCAGGGCCGCTCCCCCCTGTTAGCTGCTTTCACCAAGCCGCAGCAGCCCGGACACGAACGATCGGAGATTTCCAAGCCCAAAAGACACTAAACCTGCTCGGAATCCCCGAGTAGAGGACAATGTCATGATGAATGTACACTGTTGAAAAACTCTTATAATTGTCCCATTGCAAAGCCACAGATGTACTCCCACCCTCCCCCCTCCCGTGCCCCCTCCACCCCCTCCCCTCCCCCCTATCCCTTCCTCTCGAGTTCCGCTACCCCATCCGTCCCCTCCCAGGAACCACCTGCAACATAAAGTATAATGATCTCCCCTAACCCTTACCCTAAAACTCCAGCTCACCTGTATACACCCCTATCCAAATGTTATATCCCCCCAAATGCACATCAAAGGAGTATAATATCATGTTGAATGTACACTGCTAAGTAATTCTCATAATTGTTCCAATGCAATGTTTCTAATGCACTCCCTCCCCCCCCCCCCCCCCCCCCCCCCCCCCCCCCCCCTCCTCTTCCCCTTCCCTTCCCCTTCTCTCCCCCCTCCCCTCCCCCTCCCCCTGCCCCACCCCCCTTTCCCCATCCCCAGAAGGGCGCATTGAGCTCTCCTCCGCGACTGTATGCACCCCTCTTAGCGTGTGATGACACCCCAAACATGCTTCAAGGGGGAAGAATATTATGTTGATTGTATTTTGATGGAAAGGTCTTATATCTGACCTAATGTGTTGCCTCCAAAGCACCCTCCTCCCCCACCCTCCCTCTCCCTCCCCCTCTCAAAATTAAGCACAGCACTAGGTTGAAGATGCACGGTTTCTAAGCTCATACACTAATCCAATTACAATGCACATGAAGAATAATTCCCTAATGTCATCAATTAAAATTATCTCCCTCAATGTGAAAGGCCTCAATCCTGTTAGAAAACGCAAACTAGCTCTCCAAGAACTTAAAAAAACCAAAGGAGACATTGTCTGCATCCAAGAAACCCACTTTAACTCCTCTGAGCCCCCTAATACGTTCAAGAACACATTCCCCCAAGCTTTCTTCGCATCCTCCTCCAATAAGAAAAGAATAGTTGCAGTCCTGATTAGAAACAATGTCCCTTTTGCCCCGACAAAGGTAACACGAGACCCGGAGGGGAGATACCTTATTCTACAGGGCACCCTATCTCCATCATTAATTTATACGCCCCTAAAGAAAACCAAGTCCAATTCCTCCAAAACCTACTCGACTCTCTAGATCAGTCATCCTTACCCTCACTACTCGTGGTCGGGGACTTTAACATGGTCCTTTCCCCAGAACATGACAAATCCACATTATCTACAACCCCCATACTGCCCAAACCCAGAAAAAGGCCAAAAAACTCAGAGAAATCTTATACAGTTTCTCCCTCGTGGATATATGGCGGGCCCAGCACCCAGGTCAGAGGGACTACACATTCTTCTCAGCCCCTCATCAGTCTTACTCGCGGATTGACTACTTTCTGGGCACCAAAAATGTTCTCCAGGCATCCTCCCACTCCAATATAGGCCCAATCACATGGTCAGACCATGCCCCGATCAAATTGATCCTTTCGCTGCCCTTTGTAAAAAGCTCCGCATTCAAATGGAAGCTAAACGATACTCTTCTTAACGACCCGAAAATAGTTAAGTCAATCAAACAAAAATTAGCCTCCTTTTTTTAAATAAATAGAGGATCCGTCTCAGCAGCAGCAACGCTTTGGGAAGCTAATAAGGCCACAATTAGAGGGGATCTAATCTCGTTAGACTCCTATAAGAAAAAAAATGAACAAGTTGAGATCAGAACTGAAACAATCCAAGCTCGAAGAGGTAGAGAGGGCGTTAAAATGGACCAACCAGAGGTTCTATGACAGGGGTAACAAGGCAGATAGACTTCTGGCCTCAAAACTTAGAGCATAAAAGCCAAATCCCACATCACAAAGATCCGTACCAAAAACGGTCAAATATCCTATATATAAAAAGAGATAGCTCAGGAATTCGCGAAATTCTATGAGGATCTCTACAACCGCCACCCCCAAGCCAGGAGCAGGATAGCGCCAAAATTGCCTCGCAATACCTGGCCCAGTGCAACTTACCCTCCCTAACTACAGAGGAGCTTGAGAATTTGAACCAAAAAATCTCACAAGAGAAATTGTCCCTAGCCATAAGCTCTCTAAAACTAGCCAAGACACCAGGCTCAGATGGCTTTTCTAATGCCTATTACAAAACATTTACAACAACTCTCTCCCCATACCTATTAGACATGTTCAACTCTTTTTTGGAGGGTGTACCAATCCCTGGCACTATCTTGGCAGCCAACCTTGCTATCATACACAAAGAAGGAAGGGACCCGCTACAATGTGGTAGATACAGACCGATCTACCTACTTAATACAGACCCCAAACTCTTCAGCAAGATTCTAGCAAACAGGCTAAACCCGATTCTCCCCAAACTGATTCATATAGACCAAGTGGGCTTTGTGTCAGGAAGACCGGCCTCTGACAACACCCGCAAAATCATTGATATTATCGACCATGTGCATCTCAACAAGCTCCAAGTCATGATACTAAGTCTTGACGCTGAAAAGGCATTTGATCGGATCAAATGGTCCTTTCTCGACCAAACTATGCTCAAATTCGGATTCACAGGCCCCTTTCTCGAGGGAGTCCGTGCCCTCTACCAGAACTCCACAGCATATCTTAAACTCCCAGGCGGACAGTTAAATCCAATCCCAGTCAAAAATGGAACCAGACAATGCTGCCCCCTTTCCCCATTACTATTTTCTATCTCAATTGAACCACTAGCGGCCCGAATCAGAGCTGAACCAAGCATCAAAGGTATTCCAATAGCAGATATAGAATATAAAATCTCCCTCTTTGCAGATGACGTTATCCTGTCTCTTGCTGAACCACATATTTCGCTCCCCAACTTACAAAAATTATTGGATCAATTTAGCCAGGTCTCTGATTATAAGATTAACATGGATAAATCTGAAGCGCTTAACCTTTCCCTCCCAGAACCCATATGGAGACTACTGCAGGCAAACTATAAATATAGATGGAACACCTCCCACAGTAAGTATCTAGGAATGAAAATAACTAGCTCCTATAAATCCCTGTACCAAACTAACTACCCACTTCTATTCGACCAAATTAAAAGAGACCTAGACTCATGGAATACCCACCAAATTTCTTAGTTTGGGAGAATTGTCTCCTCTAAAATGAATATCCTCCCCCGTTTACTTTATTTTTTCCAAATCCTCCCAGTTCCTGTACCGCTATCAGAATTAAGAAACATACAGTCCCTGTCACGGTTGTGCTCACCACAAACCGGGACCGGACCGCGGGGCTGAGGCTGGGTTATGAAATCACCGACCTTAGACCGCGCAGACTGGTCCGGAGTGCGCAGTTCATAGTCAAACAGGCTGGGTTCAGGACTGGAGATAACAGCATAGTTGTTGGACAAGCCAGAGTCGGGGTAGGAGATATCCGGGTAGTCGTAGTTCAAGCAGGGAGTCGGCAACAGGAAATCAAGCTGGTCCTTTTGCATCAGCGCAATCACTGCAGGTCAGGAACGAGGTTTATGCGAGTGGCGTCCACGACCCATGGCGCTGGTCTAGGAGAGGGAAGACTGACCGCAATGGGCACACCGCCAGGCAGCACTAGTAACCCCATGTTACAGCGCAAAAGAAGCAGGTCTCTAAGAACCAGGAACTCAGGAACTCAGCATAGCAGCAGGCCTGGAGGAAACTGGAGGAGTACAACGAACTGGAACAAAAACAGAGATACGTAACGAGAGAACAACACAGCTGAGCCCTGAGGATTGGGATCATTTCCCATACACACAACTTGTATGATACCTTGTTTGGTATGAGTGGGATGGAAGTTGGAGTTGTGGAGGTAACTGCATCTGTCTGTTGGTTTCTTGTATACAGATGTGTGTAGTTTGCCATCTTTCAGTGTTACTGTTGTGTCTAGAAAGTTTCCTAGGTTTGCAGAATAATCCAGTTTGAGCTTAATTTATGGATGGAATGAGTTCAGGGACTCATGGAATTGTTTTAGGTTTCCTTCACCCACTGTCCATATTATAAAAAGGTTATCAATGTATCTGTAGTATTTGTCGGGTTTGTGGGGGCATGTAGTTAGGAATCTTTGTTCAAGATTTGCCATGAAAAGATTGGCATATTGCGGTGCCATCTTGGTACCCATTAGTTGTACAGTAGGTACATTTCCTTGTTGAAGCTGAAGTAGTTGTGTGTGAGGATGTATTCTAGTAGTTTGGTAATTACATCAGCGCTGTTCTTATATTTCTGATCCAGGGGAGATGTTGGAAGGAATTGCAAGCATGCCTCAATACCATCGTTGTGGGGGATGTTTCTGTAAAGGGATTCTACATCCATGGTAACTAGCAGTGTGTTGGATGGTAGTTGGTTGATGTTGTTAAGGTTATTGAGAAAATCTGTGGTATCTTGTATGAAGATGTCGGTGCTTCTGACTAATTGCTTGAGGATATTCTCAACTAAGCCTGATATTTTTTCAGTGTGTATCCATACCTGTTATAATAGGTCTGCCGGGGTTCTCTGGTTTGTGGATTTTGGAAGCATGTATATATATATATATATATATATATATATATATATATATATATATATGTGTGTGTGTAACACCCAATCCCCCCTGCTAAGGGAGATCTGTTGGTATCATGGTGTTATGGTGCTGTGGTGCTCACCTGTTGGTTCTCAGGAAAACTGAGTCTCCACGATGGTATAGGGCAGCGGTGCGAAAACAGGGGGGGCGGGAGAATTTCAAGGGGAGGCACGGTGGTTACAGAGGCCCCGCTCTCTTCTCCACGGCATTTAAATTAAGGAGGGGTGAGGCCTCTGTAACTTACTTGCCTGCTGCCAGACGGGTTTTCGGCGATGTGTCGCCATGGCAACGCAGCATCTAGGGATGTCACGCGTCGCCATGGCTACGTGCGTCAAATGACGCGATGGGATCATGTGATGTCACATGACCCGCGACGTCATTTGACGCTGAGCCATTGGGAGAAGGGGGGCGCAAACGCTGCGGCTCCCGGGAAGGGGGCTGCAGCTCAAGAAGTTTGCGCGCCCCTGATATACTGTAGGGAGTAGGACACAGGACATTCTCTTCTGGATGGTGCAGCGCCTCCATCCTGCAGGGCTTCTCTAGGGGCAGGAGTTTATCCCCACAGGAACCTTTTTGAATAAGGTACGCACAAGCAGGGAACGGTACAACAGGATTTATTGGTGGACCACACTTCATACTGCATACACTTCATATTACTCTCATGCAAGAGAGATGCATTCCCTGAACCCCTTCTCAATCCAGGTCACTGACACCTCGCAGCTTGCAATCCTTCCAGTGGTAAGAGCTATACTCGCAGGACCATTTCCCCTTGACAAGGCCCCCAGGAGCTTGAGGCCCCTGGGCTAGTCTTAACCTCCTTACCCCCTATGGGGCAAGGTAGAACCATGCTTACTCCCTAAGGAGCAGGCTACACTGGGAGAGAACTCTCTACATTTGAAAGGGAGCCATCTTTTATATCAGGGGAGGGTCCCACTCCTAAACCCCAGTAACAAGGCAGTACCACTGGAGTGAGCCCACCTCCCGTGGCACATGCTCCAATGGTTTCCAGACTGCACCTGGAAACCGCAACAAAAACTGTATGGTATGCCATAGTTTATATCTCATATTTAGTTTAGAATAATGTTGAATATGGAATTAACCTGCTAGACAACTTTAGTATCTCATATTAAAGCAGCAATCTGCTGTGATTGCCATTTGTGTTTCAATGTTTCATGGTTGTAAAAGATGTCTTCATGCCCTTTCCAATGCTGTTTTCATTTTTAACCTGACGCTTTTATTAATTGTGCGGGAGGTTAAAATTGAGCTCTCCCTAGAGTCCAGTGCTGTCTAAAAGTTGCCATGGTAACGTCAGACACTAAAGATTTCAAAAATAGAGCAAGACATGCTTTGTTAGGGCTTCTAAGATACTAACATATATTAAAATCATAGTGGCTACTGGAGGGGGTTGCTGCTTTCACTAAGTGTCTTTTTAATCATTTGGAGTTAGGGGGGAGAGAGAAGTCTAATTTTTCTAGTCTCAAGATGTCACCTCAAACTTAGCTCCAAATAACATAGGGAGATACCCCTGTGCTAAAAAGGAACACACCTCAGGTACCTGGGAAATATGTTAATGAGATATGCAAAGTATATTTAAATAGCACATGCCACACTTCCTGAAAGGATTTCCATAAGAATTATGTTGAGTTGACATCTACAGTACTGTAAGACACTGCTCTCTCAGTTGACATCTAAGACCCTTCTCTCTCACTCTGAATTGAAATCTGGCTGGAACGGATCCCAAGGTGGATTTTTTTATAATTTATGTGTGATAGTGTCGATTGGGGAAGTAGCGCACAAAAATTCCCATTGACTTTAATCTCATTTGTCGTTTGCTTTATAGCTCTTGATAAAAAAACATTTTCCAATAACCAAGGACATCAGATCACGTACTATGCGCCCTTTTAAGGACTTTGGGTGTATTCTTATCAGGCCAGAATATCCTGACTCACATTATTTCATAAACAATATTTATCAGACATTTTATTTCCAATTAATTTCAGCACTCATGTTCTCAGCAGAATGTATTCTTATTAATCACTAACACCATTTTTTTGCTTGTAGTTTTAAAACTTGTCCCTTTTCCCACAGCCAAAAGCTTCCCAGAATAAAGGGGAAACTGGAGAAAAGAAAAGTATGATTTTGGCAAGAAATACAACAAATAATAGGGTAAAGGTGTGTGGCGCTTTAAAGCTGGTATTTAAAACCCGGTCCGCCCTTTGAGTACTTTCTTGAATCTCGTTCTTTGATTGGGGCATTTTTCTGCTGTTTAATACTGTACTCCCTTTTTGTTGGTTCCCTAAGAAAATAAACTTAATACACATACTGCACCTTCTGTTTTATTGCTTTAATGCTTGTTAACATAGATAACCGTAGATAAATAGATAAAACTCTGTTTTATTGCTTTATGCTTGTTAACATCCACAACCCTAAAGCCATTCAAACCAAGACATATACGTATCAAACAGTTTCCTGTTTAAGAACATATTTGTTTAACATCGGTTATAAAAGTGTTTGAGGAGAAATATTGTCTGTGGGAGGAGTAGAAGTAAAGTTTTGGTTAACATGGCTGAAATAGCTGTCAATGTACTTTAACAACCAATTGCCAGGACAGTCTGCCTCACTGTCTAAAAATTACTTTACATTCATTTGAATTATGCTTTTTTGTACATTATAAATGTATTGCTTAATTAACTAATTACTAGTTTACAGTCCACACAATATATGCAGTAAAAATAGGATACAATTGTGCTCAGAGTTACGTTTGAATTCTCTGTCAGTGAATTTAAAATGAGGAAATTGTGCACGTTTTTGCATTAAATATGTCATGGGTGACCACTGACCATTATAAAAAGGAGTGGAGTGGAAATGGAATTTCAAAAGTGATTACCTGAAACCAGAAGTTTTAAAGGAAAATAAAGAATGTATTCAATTTGCCTTTAATTATATTGTATATTGCATGTAGGAAAGCAGAATTGTGTACCGTGCACCTCACAATTGGAACAGTCTACTGGAGTCTCTCACTTCTGCCACCAGTCTAAGTTCTTTCAAAACTAAAGCTGTCTCACATTGTAATCTGGTTCGTAACTGTTATTTACGCCTGTAATGTATATTATCTTTAACTGTGCATACAATATTCTTGTACTGTATATAATGTACTGTTTCACTCATTGTAACTATGTATTTATAACCATGTATTTGTCATTATAACTCTGTGCCAGGAAATACTTGAAAACGAGAGGTAACTCTCAATGTATTACTTCTTGGTAAAACATTTTATAAATAAAATATTGCTACTTTAATATTGCACCCGGGAAAAAAGAAATCACGGGCGTTATTACGGCAATATTTGTATCATAGGTTTCTGTAATATCTATTATTAGAGAAGCCTGTGATTGAAATAATATTACCTGTTTGATTCCTGTGGTTACCAAGCTATACCACAGGCACCAAGGGGTTAACTCCCCCGCCATCTCCCTCCACATCCCCTCCCCACCGCGGGAGGCTTAACCACCCTCCACAGGGCAACTACAACCATCGTCCACCCCTCATACTCCCAAACAAACCTACCCCCTACCCCCTTTACACTAATGCCAAATACCCTATTAGCCAAATGTGGCTAATAGTGGTTTTGGGCACTAACAAAAAAATACACATGTATTAAAAAAACACATTACATTAAAAATACATTTTAAACATTAAAGCATTGACTGCCACTGTGGCTACCTAAACCCTCTCAATGGGGAGCCTAGATAGCCACAATGGTAATCAATGGTAAACTAGAATTTAAAAAAAGAGTTAACAATATTAAAATACATTAATAACCCCCCTATATTATTTTAGTGGCTAACTGCTAAGGTAATGAAGGGGTTAACCTCTCCCTCCACACACCCCCATGCCCACTCAGCAGACCTAACTACCCTCCCTGGAGCAACTACTCTAAATACCCACCTCACTACCCCACCATTCCAACAAACCTACCCCCTGCCTCTAGACTAATGCCCAATATCCATATTAGCCAAATGTGGCTAATAGTGATTTGGGGCATTACACATAAAAAGGTAGACATGTATAAAAAGAAAATAGACATTTCAACCATAAAAGGATTGATTGTCACTGTGACTACCTAAGCCCTCTCAATGGGGGCCCAAATAGCCACATTGGCAATCAATAGCAAGCTAGAAAAAAGATACATGTACAATATTAAAATACATGACTTACCTGCTTTCATTACCTCACTGGCTAGGAAAGCATTGCTGTGCAACACTTCCCTTACTGCTAAGGTAAAGAAGGCGTAAACCACTACCGTAACCCCCCTGGGAGGCCTAACCACCCTCCCTGTGACAACTAACCCCATCACCCACCCCCTATTCCTATTACATTACAATAAATAATAACATAAAGAAACCCAAGTCACTAAATCTATTGATTGTCACTATGGCTACTTAAGCCCTCAATGGGGACCTATATAGCCATATTGGCAATCAATGTACACCCTAAATAAATAAAGGTGTTAATTAGTCCTGCTGGGATAAAGGCCATCCACCTCATCCTCAGGAGCACCCGCTTATTCATCCAAGCAAGGGTCGATGCTCAACCATAAAAAATACAACAGCAAACAATTCCGGTAGTTGTGGGGGGCCTTGCTTAACATCAGAGTCTGGCTGCTGGGGGCGCTGATTGCTGTCGGTTGCTGATTGCTGCCAGGCTCTAATCAGCGGCCCGGCAGCAACCAGCAGCCAGGAAGACAGACTCATAATTTAGACACAGTAATGGCAATAGTCCTATTAGCCAAATGTCCCTAAACTGGACTTTAGGTTGTTTCCCCAGTTACCCTAGTTACCTAGTTGGGTGTGTTTGTGTGTGTGTTTTATCCACTGGAAGTTTGTGGAAACATTTTCCAATAAATTCACTTTTGTTCAACTCTGCATTTCTGTCTAGTGTACTGATCCTTGGTGTAATTGTCCTGGTCTCCCACGAAAGGCTTCTTTCTTGTGGCATCGGCAGGATCGCTAGCTAGGCTTAGCACCAGTATTCTTCCAGGAATATCTGTCCTGTGTACGGTATCAATTTAGAAGACCACAGAATTCAGAGTTACTCTGCAGTTCTCTCTAGTGTACTAATCCCTGGTGTAATTGTCCTGGTCTCCTGTGACAATCTCATCACAACATATTATTATAACATCTCATTATAACATATGCTGTAGGTAACTTCTACTATAGAAAGTCCACAAATCGCAAACTGGTGCATACCGGGTAAAATTGGACAAAAAAGCTTTGATACAGTAACAAAAAGATGTGCAAAATAAAATTGTATCTTTGCCTCATGTTTCATCCAAAATTACATTAGTATACAGTATAGCCCCCTTGGGCAGTTTCACTCCTAGTAGGGCACTAGCATCCTTTGGTAAATAGCCCCCTGTGGGCTTTATTTCAAATAACTACAATTATATAAATGTGAAGTATTGGTGTAAAAATGCATTGTAAATCAAATGACAGATTACCTGGAATTTTTTATTCTGATTAATAGTTTAAAACTAGGGATGTTTACCTTCATCCTAAAATGTGAGCATTGCCATTAAATCATGCTGTGAAAAGGAAACTTATCAAATGGTGGCGCTCTAAGTAAATCAAAGTGCTAAAGATAGTGATATAGTAGTGATTAAATAATCAAAAAGTGATACTTATACAAACACATAAACAGGTTCTGCTATAACCCGGTAAGGATTGCTCTGTCAGTCCTCGTGGTAGGTAGTAGGGATGATTCTCCCACCTGATGAAACCGAAGAGGTGAAACGCGTAGAGTGACGTTTTCAACATTGGCCGGAACCCCTGGAAGCGGATGACATCACTTCCGGTGCAGCTGGAACGCACCCGTGACATGCACGCCACAGAAGAGGGGAACCAGAGATACCATCTATCCGGCTGCTGAGATCCACTGCGTGTGATCGAAATGCTTTTAAACTTTTGAAATCATGTGAGTGTAATACCTTCCACTTACCTTTTAAAATCCTTTGTATACAGTCTGCACTATGTCCAGTCTTCTTCTTTAAGGTCTCTTGGAGTCTATATGGGGCTAAGACTGATTTCCTGACCGCTGTGTGACATCCATAATATTCAAAGATACCTCTACGTGCCTTTAACCCTCTCACGCTTGTGAGTACATCTATAATAGATCAGCCTATTTACTCCGAATTTATCACATACAATATTGCACTATCAATATATTTTTTGCTTCCACATATTCCTGCGCTTCCCGGAGAATCATCCCTATTAAATCATGCTGTAACCGAACAAGAGTTGTGTAAATATTCGATTTGCACCTCTCTTGCTGGGGCAAATGGCTGTTATCTTCTAAATCCGGATTTTTTATTCCAAAATGATGACTCACTGAAAATATAAACTCAATGTGTGGGCTATTGGCAATGTAAAAAAGTAAGACCCCAATTTAGATTGGGACAAAAATAGGCGCAATTAAAGTTTGCGTGGGGATTAACGGTTGTTCTTGATTTAGGGTTGCTTCTTAATTATGTAAAACCAGATGCAAATAAGATTACAGCTTTAAAAATGGGCAACATAAATTTTTTGAGCCATGGCTGCAGTTGCTACTCTATTGGTGCACAGACGCTACATGACAATGCTGGCTATTCCTCAGAACAGACGAGCCCCCGGAAAAGAAGGGAAATCCTTTATAGGGTTAGAGTGAATGATTTTGGCATGCCTGATTAAGAGTATTCCAGAACTATCACCTAACACTACAGAGGTGTGAAATTGTCTGAGTTCGATCCACGGATTTCCCCAAGGTTTCGCTGTCACATCCGCTGAACTTACGGACCGTACGGTCTCACCTACTAAATTGGAAGACATCCTTCTCCTTTTCCTTCTATAAGAGGAGCTTGCAAGCGGCACATAATATAATGGGGCATTGTAATTTGTGTGTAGGGCGAGCACCTTTACCTGCAGTAACAATCTCTGCCAAGTGTGAAGTAGCATAAACCGCCCTAGCAAATAGATTTGGGTTGCATGTGAAAAGCTGGATAAACACGTGTGTGTTTACATTGGAAGCAGCCACAGAGAAAAATATAAAACAGTGGTGTGGACATTAGTTTTTAATCATTGACTGTGACTGGAGCTTTGTGACAGGCTATAATAATACACCAAATAACTGGGTTGAACTGAACGAGGCTTAGATATAATAAAGTATATTTATTCCTTAAATAAGTGAACACAGCAATATAGTACAGTAACAGGCAAGAAGCAACACTTACTTGGGGGTGGGGAATGAGAAGTATCAGATAGCAATTCTCCAGCAATCAGGTAACAATCAAGATGGTATAGAAGACAAAGGATATAGGGTTGACCACAGTTTATATATCTTTTGTAACCCTATCCTTAACCTTAAGTACAGGCTATTGGATAACAATTAGCTGTATCCAATCTTTAACGTGGGAACACATTTTAATCCATGCCCCCCTGCTCATGCGCACTAGGACCCTGGGGTCTCATTTCTGTAGCCCCACATTTACATCGGGAAAGCCAGCCAGTCTACCAAATGGAATTTCTGGCAGGATACCCTTTGTTGGAAGGTGTAAAATATGACACTCATAGACTGCTCTGGTTTGAGTCGTCTCCGCCCTCAGGTAAACAGTGAGGGTGGCAAAACCCTTTGAACAGCACTTAGGTCCTAGACATTGGGTCGCCTCTCTGACCATATGCTTCCTTGTATGCAAAGGAATTTCCTCTGGGTTTTATCCCTGCCTTGGGATACAGTATTATAGGTAAAATACAAACATATTAAAATATCCGGTTCCGTTAGGTCCAGCAGGTCCAAACTACCCAGATCTCAATGCCGGAACTGGGACACCATATGGTCCGAGTTTCAGCCCGCTACGACCTTCTGAACCGGAGTTACACAAATACCACTTAAACCGTTTCCTATTTTAATACAAAAAACTCCTCTGTAAATTAAATCACGGATTTTCACTAAATCCCTATTGAAAACAACAGGCTCCGCCGCCATAGACTTTCAATGGCAAACCGCCGCCGTTGGCGGCTATGGGAATCCACCGCCATAGACTTTCAATGGGGCATCGCCGCCGTTGAAGTCTATGGGGTTTCTCCGCCATAGCCGGTCAATGGAAATTGGCCGCCGTTGAAGTCTATGGGAGAATTCCCAAACTTTCAAGGGGGTCCATACTCCGTCGGGTTGGTCCAAGAGGGTCAAGGATGGTTGTGCAGCCATGCCGGAGCAGTGCCTACAGGTACCCCAAACCCTGGCCCTCGGGACCCTCCGGAACCGGAGGTATGGATTCATGGTTTGTAGCTTTTCGGACGTAGTCAAATTCCTGAGCTGTTTCTGCCGCTGCCATTGGAACCTATGGCGCGACCCGCTCTCTCGGCACGACCCTTCTCGGGGGTCCAGGATTCGGGGACCCGGTGGTGGTCGAGTGGGGGGAGGTCTAGGAACTAGGGGCAAAAAGAATTTTATTTCTGGGTGCCCTAGAACTGTAGATTCCCATGCCACTTAACGTTGAACTTGACTAATCAGTGATCAAAGCTCTTTTTCAGAAAAAGTATCCGCTTTGCGGTTTTGCGGTTTGGACGCCAGCCAATTCGTTCCTGGAAAGCGCCGTCGAGGAATCACCATTAAAGTCAATGAGCCCATTGACTTACAATGGGGAACCGGCGCTCCTCCTCTCGGACGCCACCTGCTGGTCTTCGAGGGAAACAGGTCCAAAACAGCAAGATCCGCCATTGAAATGCATTGAGCTGTAATGGTGGCCTATGGGACTCTGCAAAATGGTGCCTGAAAAGGTAGGAAAATTACACAAAGGGCTATATTCACTAAAGAACTATTAAACCTTGCCCTCCCGGATGGATCCCAGTGTGTATGATGCAGACACTGATATAACAAGATATAACAATAAAGCATGGGGACAGGGGAATATACATTTTCATGCTATAACAAGGGTTAAACCACATTTCTGGACCACAGCCCAGTTAACCCCTTGTCTCCCTGGTGAGGTCAGGGGATGGCCAAATGGGGTGCAACCCCTATAATACCGGGCCACCCCCTTTCTCCCTCTACACCTCCCCTTCTTAATGGGTGACCTGTGGCCCACTGGCCCTAACGGGGAGTGGGGCACTGCTGGCACCATTAATGAATTCAGTCTCAGAGGGATAGTCCTGGCATGAAAGTCCATCAGCATTGCTGTTTTCACTGCCCTTTTTGTGCTGAATGGTAAATTCAAATTCTTGTAAAGCTAAGCTCCATCTCAGCAACTTGGCATTCTCCCCTGATACCCTCTGCAGCCAACTCAGGGGGTTGTGGTCTGTGATGACCGTGAAAGCCCTTCCATATACATAGGGCTGGAGCTTTTTGAGTGCCCACACAATGGCCAAGCACTCCTTCTCAATGGTGGCATATGCCACCTCCTTGGGGAGTAGTTTGCGACTGAGATACACCACAGAATGCTCTCTACCGTCGTCTCCCACCTGGCTCAGTACAGCTCCAATACCAAAGTCTGAGGCATCAGTCTGAATGAGAAAATGCTTGGTATAGTCTGGGGCAGCCAGTATGGGGCTCCAGAAAGCGCAATTTTCAGTGCATGGAAAGCAGTTTCACAGGCAGGAGTCCAGGTAATAAGCACAGGCAGTTGCTTCTTAGTCAGATCAGTCAGGGGTTTGGCCACGGCGCTGTACTGTGGGACAAATTTCCTATAGTACCCTGCGGTGCCCAACAATGCCATGACCTGTTTCTTGGTTTTTGGAACAGGCCACTGAACTATGGCTTCTACCTTGGCTGGCTCTGGTTTGAGGTGCCATCCACCCAACCTGTGCCCTAAGTACAGGACCTCTGCTATCCCTACCATACACTTAGTGGGTTTCAAGGTAAGCCCAGCCTCCCTGATCCTATCCAGCACCGCAGCTATATGTCCTAAGTGGGATTCCCAGGAACTACTAAAGACAGCAATGTCATCTAAGTAAGCCCTGGCATAGCTCTGCATCCCTTCCAGTAACCTATTGACCAGGCGTTGGAAGGTAGCCGGGGCATTCTTCATCCCAAATGGCATCACTAAAAAGTCAGAGAGGCCACTTGGAGTGACGAATGCTGACTTCTCCCTAGCCTCCAGGGTCAGTGGGATTTGCCAATAGCCTTTGCTCAAATCCATGGTGGTCAGATACTTTGCCCCCGCGAGTTCATCCAGTAACTCATCCATGCGGGTCGTGGGGTAAGCATCTGACACCGTCCCAGTGTTGAGCGACCGATAGTCCACGCAAAACCGGGTGGTCTTGTCCTTCTTAGGGACTAGAACTACCGGGCTTGCCCAAGGGCTCTGGGACGGAGTAATTACCCCTAGGGTCAGCATCTCCTCTATTTCCCTCTCCATACTTGTCTTGACCTCTGCTGACACTCTATAAGCGTGCTTATGCAGAGGCTGCAAGTCCCCTGTGTGCACTGGGTGTTTTGTGAGATGTGTGGTCCCTGGCCTGTCAGTGAAGAGGGCGCTAAACTTAGCTAGCATGTCCCTGGCTTCTCCCTTCTGCCTAGCACTCAACTGTGCCCCTATCTCCACCTGCTCCACAGTGTTCCCCTGCCTAGCCTCCCCTAGGAGATCAGGCAGAGCATTGCTCGCTGGATCCTCCAGCAGTGGGCTACAAATGGCCATCACTGCTCCCATACTCGGTGCTCTGTACTCTTTCAACATGGTAATGTGATATGTCTTGTGCCTCTCAGGCTCTACCTGTACAACGTAGTTGCACTCATTCACCTTTCGGATAACCGGGTATGGTCCAGACCAGTCAGCCATCAGCTTGTTCTCCCGAGTGGGTTTGAGAACAAGTACCTGCTGTCCTGGGATGAATTCTCTGCTACGGGCATGCCGGTCATACCATTGCTTCTGCTTGGTCTGAGCGGCCCTGAGGTGGTCCTGGGCCACCCCCATGAGCATCTCTAACCGGTCTCGGAGATCTACTACATACTGGATCACTGATGCATAAGTAGCAGTAGTCTCCCCTTCCCATCCCTCACGGAATAGGTCCAGAGGTCCACGTACCCTGCGGCCATATAGTAGCTCGAAGGGGGAGAAGCCTGTAGATTCCTGCGGTACCTCTCGGTAGGCAAACAGCAAGTGCTGTAAATGAATCTCCCAGTCTTTCCCCTCCGCCTCTATATAGGTCAGAAGCATCTGCTTCAGGGTACCGTTAAACCTCTCACATAATCCGTTTGTCTGGGGATGGTAAGGGGTAGTGCGCCGATGCTGTACACCGCATGCATCCCAGAGACAATGTATCAGTTCACTCATGAACTGCGACCCCTGATCGGTTAGGATCTCACTAGGGAAACCTACCCTAGAAAAAATGTTCAGCAAAGCTGCTGCCACTGTCTTGGCATCTATGGTGCCAAGCGCTACCGCCTCAGGGTACCGGGTGGCAAAATCCAACACCGTGAGGATGTAGCGCTTCTCTGACCTGCTAGGAATCATAAGGGGTCCTATAAGGTCCATCGCTACCTTCTGGAAGGGTTCCCCTATTATCGGTAGGGGTCTCAGGGGAGCCTTCACACGGTCGCCCACCTTACCCACTCGCTGGCAGGCATCACAAGAGCGGCAGAAATTGCTCGCATCCCGTGATGCCCCCTGCCAGTAGTAACACTGTAATAACCGGGCTCGCGTTCTGGTGACCCCCTGATGTCCCGCTAATGGAATAGAGTGAGCTACCCGTAACAGTTGCTGTCGGTACCCCTGGGGCACTACTAGCTGTCGCTTACCGGTCACCCCCTCCTCTATCCCCGGGTTCCCTTCTTCTCTATACAGGAGTCCCTTATGCCATAGGCAGTGCTCAGTGCCTTCCCCTGCCTGAGATTCGGACGACCGAAGTCTCACGCCGGCCAGGGTAGGGTCTGTCTTCACTGCCTCCCTAAACTGGGCTCCTAATTCTGGCCACCCTCCAGTCATGTCATTGTCCGGAGAATGGGGAAGGGTGAGGGGAAACAGTAAGTCAGTCTGTGGTTGCAACTGATCCTGGCTTACCTCCCCGGGCTCCTCTGCGCCCTCCGCTAACGTTGGTCCCAAAGGCTGGGGGACTGGCGCCGCCGCCATTGCCGCTATCTGGCTCCGGGTAACCGCCGCCACTGCAGCGGGCTTGGGCACCCGGTCGTAGGTGCAGGTCATCGGTCCCAAATCGTTGCCAAGAAGAATTTCAGCATCCAAGCCGGGTAAAACCCCCACCTCCCGCACACCCTTGTCCTCCCCCCAATCCAAAAAGATTCTGGCCACTTGTAAGAAACGTGGCTCTCTGTCGGCCACAGTGATCTGCATCCCAGGGCCTGGGAGCAATTCCTCTGGCCGGACCATATCAGGTCGGACCAGGGTCACTGCAGCTCCTGAATCCAGCAAGCCGACTGCTTGCCGGTCACCGACTGTAACCGGGGTGAGATGTCTGCTCCGGCCGTCCGTCTGCTGCAGGGCTGCACTGATCTGTCCTCCGCTCCTGGCTGTAGGCACCGATGAAACCGGGATAGGGGTGACATGGGACGTCTCGCTGGGAGTTGTTTCCATGACCGGTCCGGGTTCTTTGGTTGAAGCCACCCGCACGCGGGCTACCGGCTTCGCAGCTGGGGTGCGTTGCCCCCGATGGGGTCCGCTGGAACGCAGGGGTTCCGGGCAATCTGGTCTGATGTGACCAGTGCTGTTACAGTTGTAGCACCGGCGCTCGTGATGGAGCTCCCCCGCCTTCTGTGGACTGCTGCCCGCAGGCGGCCTCTGAGTCCATTGGGGGGTATTAGCAGATTTCTTGGCCGGTGCCGGCGCTGCCGCCGCCGCCGCTGCCGCCGCCGCCGCTTTGGCTGGTGCCTTGGTGGGCATCAGGGCTCGGCTGGCCACATAGTCATCTGCTAGCCTTGCCGCCTCCGTGTAAGTCTTGGGCTTTATGTCATACACCCAAGCCCTTACTGCCGGCGGGCACTGCTGCATGAGCTGTTCCTGAAAGATGAGGTCCAGCAGGCGTTGGTAAGTCCTGGCCTCATTGCCCTCCACCCAGCGTGTCCCGTACAAAGCCATGCGGGTCACATAGGTGACATAGGACTCCAGAGGCTGCCTCTCTTCCAGCCGGAATTTACCCCGGTAGTCTTCAGGGGTAAAACCGTACTGAAATAGCAACAGTTCTTTCAGGTGGTCATAGTCATCAGCATACTCCTCTGGAAGCACCATCATCGTCTGCTTAGACAAGCCGGACAGTAAGGGGTCCAAACGTGCAACCCTATGCTGGGAAAGCACTTTGTACCGCCGGCACTGCGTTTCAAAGTTCTTTAAGAAACTGTCAATCTGAGCAGTGCCTTCCACGAACTTGGTGAGACTGTGCTGGTCCAGTTTGAGTTCATCTGTGCTGGGTTGGACTGGGCGGCAATAAGCGGTCTGTTCACTACCATATAGATAAACTGTAGCCGCTCCTCCGGTGTCCCTCGGTCACTCCACGCTGTAATCAGTGCCAACATTTCAGGGGTTAACGGACTGGTAGCCGCAGCCACCAGTGCCCCTCCTGTTGCACTGGTCCCATGTGCACTTTTCCCCTCCCCGGGATTCTGCCGCCCCGGCACTGGGTTCCTTCGCTGATCTCAGGGCGGCTGTACAAGGGCAAGCTGAGCCGTATCCTGAGGCTCTGCAAGCCGGGCTTCATAGTCATTGATTGCTGCTATCATGTCTGCGACCGCCTGGTTCTCATACTCCAGTCCATATTCACGGCACTTGTCTTTCAGCTGAGTTCTAGTCCTCAGGTTGAATGAGCCTTCCGCTTCACTCATGGTTCTGGGTCGCAGCAGTGAGGTGGTGTTACAACTTGTGTTAACTGTTGCACTACCGTGTGTTCAATATCTTTAGTCCCAGGAACTCGCAATTACCATCGAGTTCCCACTATATTACAGTATCCCTCAGTACACTGTAATACAGGTCCAGTTCAATCCCGCCGCTGCCACCAGTTTTATGATAAGCCTGTGACGGGAGCTTTGTGACAGGCTATACTAATACACCAAATAACTGGGTTGAACTGAACAAGGCTAAGATATAATAAAGTATATTTCTTCCTTAAATAGGTGAACATAGCAATATAGTACAGAAACAGGCAAGAAGTAACACTTACTTGGGGGTGGGGAATGAGAAGTATCAAATAGCAATTCTCCAGCAATCAGGTAACAATCAAGATGGTATAGAAGACAAAGGATATAGGGTTGACCACAGTTTATATATCTTTTGTAACTCTATCCTTAACCTTAAGTTCAGGCTATTGGATAACAATTAGCTGTATTCAATATTTAACGTGGGAACACATTTTAATCCATGCCCCCCTGCTAGTTAGCTCATGCACACTAGGACCCTGGGGTCTCATTTCTGTAGCCCCACATTTACATCGGGAATGCCAGCCAGTCTACCAAATGGAATTTCTGGCAGGATACCCTTTGTTGAGCAGGGAGATTATAGTAAAGAAAATCCAACGACTCTGCAAGCTTTGTAGAGTCATTCAGTGCAACCTCTGCTGTCAGACTTGGGGATTCATTCTCTGATATGGGGAGCACGCAGAGCTGCCTATCAGGGGTTAAAGCAGAAAAAACCTCAAGGGCAGGTGTTCGGGATTCTGAGTTAGAAAGTGTGGGTAGATTCTCAGACACTAGGGCCGTAGCTTTTGAAATACAAGAAAACTCCACGGGAACCTCACAGACCTGACTGGCAGGGGTTAATGTAGACATATCTTTGGGATTTAAGCAATGGGAGGTGCAATCAGGGCTAGAAATCATGGCAACTTCTACCTTAGGGGGCAGTGATAGTGGGGTAGTTTGGACATTGTTTGGAGAGGGAGGTACCCTCACATGTTTAACAACAGGACTGACAGAACAGGGTTTGTGAATAGTCTATGCGTAGGCAGCAAGTAGAGGTTCATGCTCACTTATTTTCCTGTCAAATTCCAGGAATAATTTAAGGGTGGTGTCTATGGCCTGAACCAGTACCCCAAAATCCCAAGTTTCCAGTCCCGGAGTGGACCTAAGAAGGAGCAGTCGGGAGTACTGGGCTTGAAACATCTTCTTTAACTCTCTACATTCCTGAGATTTAGTCAGTATTTCTTTACGAGTCAGTCTTTCTGCAGGGGTTAATCCTTCGTACATACAAGCAAGATTAGGCGGAGGCAGTTTTTCAAACAGATACTGTTCTTCAAACAGGGACTGGTCCACAGCCTGGGACATAGGTTTAGTTACACATTTACCAACCCCTGCCACGGCGCGGTCCGGTTTTGTGGGGCCGAGCATACTGTCACGGTCGTGCTCGCCACAAACCGGGACCGGACCGCGGGGCTGAGGCTGGGTTATGAAATCACCGAACTTAGACCGCGCAGACTGGTCCGGAGTGCGCAGTTCATAGTCAAACAGGCCGGGTTCAGGACTGGAGATAACAGCAAAGTTGTTGGACAAGCCAGAGTCGGGGTAGGAGATATCCGGGTAGTCGTAGTTCAAACAGGGAGTTGGCAACAGGAAATCACGCTGGTCCTTTTACATCAGCGCAATCGCTGCAGGTCAGGAACGAGGTTTATGCGAGTGGCGTCCACGACCCATGGCGCCGGTCTAGGAGAGGGAAGACTGACCGCAATGGGCACACCGCCAGGCAGCACTAGTAACCGCATGTTACAGCGCAAAAGAAGCAGGTCTCTAAGAACCAGGAACTCAGGAACTCAGCGTAGCAGCAGCAGGCCTGGAGGAAACTGGACGAGTACAACGAACTGGAACAAAAACAGAGATACGTAACGAGAGAACAGGGCTTATGGCAGAAACACAGGTAACATCCCATAAGGATCTATGCTCGGCAAGGAAGTGAAGGCAAAGCAGGATATTTAAAGCGACAGTGACCAATCCGGACGAGGGGCATGGCGGAGGCATGTCGAGGAGCTGCTCGTGAGTCGCTGAGAGACCAGGAAGTAGTGGAGCACAGCTGAGAGTCTGTAACATCAGTGCCAGAATCCAAGATGGCGACGGCAGAGTTCAAGGTATGCACTGGGTGGCGGCATGGGTAGCGATGGGGGGCAGGGGCAGCAGCCACTGCAGTACTGGTAGTGGGTAAGGAGGGGTCACGCCGCAAGGGACATGGCCCCCAATTCCTTACAGTACCCCCCCTTCAGGATCGACCTCAGGACGATCATAACCACTCCTAGAGTTGGGGGACCTGGAACTGTTCCGGAATTGTCAAGGATGGAAAGTAGAGTTGTGGTCCAGAGACTCGTGGGCACTCATTGGTCTCGGAGACATGGAGTTATTCCTAAATTGTTTTAGGCGAGCAGGGGATCCGTAAACCAGCAGTTCATTGGCGAGTACAAATTTAGGATAAGAGAGTGGTGGCACAGACATTTTTGGTACGGGGCTCGCCACGCGAAAGGACTTGTAAATTCAGAGTTGTGGAGAAGGAGGCATTCCAGAATAGAACCAGCAGAGGGGCCCCAGCTGGGTACCCGGTCCCCAGTAATCGTACCAGAGTGCGGGCCAAGAGGCACAGATAATTGTTCGGGTATAATAGGGAGACCCTCCGGACAGGCCAAGTTTTTTCTGACATCAGCACATGGAAATTTGAGAGGGTCTTCTCCTCCAGAAGTTTTCTGGGTAGTGGTCAGCGAGGGTATAGGGTGGGTGGGTGCATTGCCAGGTATGGTTATAGTAGATGACAAGATGAACAGTAAACCAAGCTTAGGGACCAAAATCTTGAGGCGCGAACTGAGTATTTCCAACACAGAGGACACAGGCACAACAGAAGGTTCCGTGAGGGATAACCATGGGTTCGCTGAGGCAGAGAAGCAATCAGTAGTGGAGCTCCCAAATATTGTAGAACGCTCAGAGAGAGACAGTATAGTCTGTGATCTCAACCTCACAGAGTCCAAGCCAGAGACAATAGGGAGAGAAACCCCATTGTTACAGTCATACTGAGGTACTTCAGGGGCCACCACATAGTCAGAGAAAAGGAAACTGCCCTCCCGCACCGGGGATTTGGAGCTCGGCAAGGGTTACTTCGGATATGGCACCAGAGTTCGGGGAAGGTATACAGGGCCTTGCAGAGATTTGAACAACCGCATGAGGCGAATTACGTGCTGCCACGAACTCCAAGGGCATCGTAATTGTTATAGGAGTGGGGGTAGGAATAAGCTCTGGTGCTTTAATATCTGGAACTTGACAATCAGGCAGTGCAGGGGCAGCGGAGGGAGGGAAGCTAGTGTCTGGAGCTGGAGGCTCAGAATCTGTAACAGGGACATCAGGCACACTGGTAGAAGGAGAACTAGCGTCTGAAGCTGACGCCTGGGAATCAGTGATGGGTACTGGGGAAGTTAGAGGGTCAATAAGCGGTAAGTTGGAACCGGGAAAAGTCTAAATAGCAGAAACCTTAGTAGGAAAAAGAGTTTTATCAAAAACTGCAAGGGCCCTAACTGGGGTACTTGTCATGACACAGCCCCGTTGCGGGATTGGCCCTTCCCAGCCTGGGTATCATGCCTGGCTGATGGCGGCTTGGTAAAAAAAATCTCGTTAAATCAGATAATTATGTAGGATTGTAATAGCGCTCAGTGCTATCGCGCTGTCCTACGATGGCACGAATAATTCAATGAATTGTGTAAATGCGAGGGTATATAATAGTTCGACTGTGCATTATTTTGGCAAGCCCAGCGTGAACATAAATGCTTGCAATTCCTGCCTGGGAAAATATCCTCAAGGCCTCGGTGCAAACACATCACAACCATCATACCCCCGGTAGTACCCGATTGCGTGGGACGTCGCCGAGCACTCGAATAAAGTGTAAAGTCGCCAGTTCATGAGCCTCTCTCCATCCTCTGACAATTTCCGAGTCCTGAACAGTTCCGGTCCCCCAACTCTAGGGAAGTGGTTATATGTTCCTGACTGGGTCGAGTCCTGATAGGGGGTACGGTAAGGATTTGGTCTCGCCAATGTCCCCTTGCGGCGGTGACCCCGTCCTTACCCACTACCAGTACTAGGGATGATTCTCTAGCTCGGGAACGCCAGGATATGTGGAACAAAAGATATATTGATAGTGCAATAATTGTATTGAATAAATTCGAGTAAATTGGCTGCATCTATTATAGAGCGTAACCGTCCCAATGCGTGAGTAGGTTAAAGGACACTGTTAAGGGATCTATTGAATAATATGGATGTCACAGCGGTCAGGAATATCAGTCCGTTCAGCCCCAGTATAGACTCCAATATGACCTTAAAGAAGAAGAACTGGGACATCAGTGCAGAACTGTATACAACAGGATGATTTTCAAAGGTAATGGAAGGTATGTACACTCACATGATTCACAAAGTGTTGAAAAGCCTTGTCGATCGACTGACGGCGTGGATTCTCAGCCACCGTAGATGGTTCTCTGGTTCCCCTGGGTCTTCTGTTGCTGTGGCGTGTCACGGGTGCGTTCCAGATGCGACCGGAACGTGATTCATCCGCTTCCGGGGTTCCGGCCAATGTTTGGAAACGTCACTCTACGCGAGAGGGAACCAGAGATCCATCTATCGGCTGCTGATATCCACCGTCGTGGTACCGCAAGCTTTTAAAGACTTTTTGGAAATATGTGAGTTTTAATACCTTCCCTTACCTTTAAAATCCTTTGTATACAGGTCTGCACTATGTCCAGTCTTCTTCTTTAAGGTCAGTCTTGGTAGTCTATATGTGGGCTACGAGCTGGATTTCCCTTCTGACCGTGCTGTGTTGACAGTCCATATTATTCAAGATCCCTTTCACGTGCCTTTAACCCTCTCACTCTTGTGGTAATCTATATAGCATCGAGTCCCACGAATTTACTTCTCCGAAGTGATTCACATACATAATTGCACATCAATATATCTTTTGGCTTCCACATATTCACTGGCGCTTCCACGGAGAATCATCCCTACTCAACCTACCCGAGGGACTGACAGAGCAATCCTTCGGTTATGCAAGCACCTGTTTAATTTGTGTTTGTATAAGTATCTTGTTTGATTTATTGTAATCACTAGCTATATCACTATCCTTAGCACTTTAATTTACTTAGAGCGCCATCGTTTGATAAGGCCTGGGTCCTTTCCCCATCCACACCAGTACTGCAGTGGCTGCTGCCCTGCCACCCCATCGCTAACCCGCTGCCCGGCCTCCCAGGTGCAATAACCTTAAACTCTGCCTGCCGTCGCCATCTTGGATTCTGGCACTGATGTTACAGACTCTCAGCTGTGCTCCACTACTTCCTGTCTCTCAGCCACTCACATAACAGTCTCCTCTCCATCCTTCCCCATGCCCCTCGTCCGGATTGGTCACTGTCCGTTTAATATCCTGCTTTGCCTTCACTTCCTGCCGAGCATAGATCTTCTGGGATTTACTGTGTTTCTGGCCATAACCCTGTTCCTCCTTACGTTCTCTGTTTTTGTTCCAGTTCGTTTGTACTGCCTCCAGTTTCCTCCAGCCTGCGGCTATGTCGGAGTTCCTGAGTTCCTGGTTCTTAGAGACCTGCTTCTTTTGCCTGTAACATGGGGTTACTAGTGCTCGCCTGGCGTGTGTGCCCATTGCGGTCAGTCTCCCCTCTCCTAGACCAGCGCCATGGGTCGTTGGACGCCACTCGCAAAACCTCGTTCCTGACCTGCGGATTGGCGCTGTAGCAAGGAAGACAGCTTGATTTCCTGTTGCCGACTCCCTGCTTGAACTACGACTACCCCCGGATATCTCCTACCGCTCCGACTCTGGCTGTCCAACAACTATGCTGTTATCTCCATCCTGAACCCCAGCCTGTTTTGACTATGAACTGCGCACTCCGGACCAGTCTGCGCGCGGTCTAAGGTAGGTGATTTCATAACCCAGACCTCAGCCGCCCGCGGTCCGGTCCCGGTTTGTGGGGTAGCACCAACCGTGACAGGGACTGTAATGTTTCTTAATTCTGATAGCGGTACGGAACTGGAGGATTTGTAGACAAAATAAAGGTTAAAACGGGGGAGGATATCTTTTAGAGGAGACACTTCCTCCCAAACTAAGAAATTTGGTGGGTCTTCCCCATGAGTCTAGGTCTTCTTTCTAATATTTGGTCGCATAAGAAGTGGGTAGTTAGAGTTTTGGTACAGGGAATTTTAGGAGCTAGTTATTTTCGTTCCAGATGATACTTGTGGGAGGTGTTCCATCTATATTATATAGTTTGCCTGCAGTAGTCTCCAGTATGGGTTCGGGGAGGGAAAGGTTAGATCGCGTTCAGATTTATCCATGGTTAGCTTATAATCCAGAGACCTGGCTAAATGTATCCATAATTATTTGGTAGTTGGGGGAGCGGAAATATGTGTTGTTCAGCCAAGAGACTCAGGATATACGTCATCTGCAAAGAAGGGAATGTTTATAGTTCATATACTGCTATTGGAATTACCTGTGATCTTGTGTTCACGCTCTGATTCTGGCGGGCCGCTAGTGGTTCAATTGAGATAGAACATAGTAATGGGGAAATGGGCAGCATTTCTGGTTCCATTTTTGACTGGGATTGGATTTAACTTACTGCGCCTGGGAGTTTACGAATATGCTGTGAGTTTTCTGGAGAGGGCACGGACCCCTCGAGTAAAGGTGGCCTGTTAATCCCGTGAATTTGAGCATCAGTTTGGTCGAGAAGGACCATGTGGATCCGGATCAAAGCACTTTTTCAGGTCACAGACTAGTATCATGACTTGGAGCTTGTTGAGATGCACAATGGTCATCAATATCAATGATTTTGCTGGTGTTGTCAGAAGGTCCGGTCTTCCTTCGACACAAAGCCCACTTGTCTACTATTGGAATCTTTGGGGGAGAATCTGGTTTAGATCCTGTTTCTAGAATCTTGCTGAAGAGTTTGGGGTCTGTACTTAATTATGGTAGAATCGTCTGTCTCTACACGTTGTGGCGGTCCCTTCCTTCTTTGGGTATGATATGCATAGGTTGGCTGCCAAGACGTGCAGGGTATTGGTACACAATACCCTCCAAAAAAGAGTTGAAAACATGTCCTAATAGTATGGTAGAGAGTTGTTGTAAATGTTTGTACATAGCTTGCTAAAAGCCATCTGATCCGGTGTCTTTTGCTAGTTTTAGAGAGCTTATTATGGCCTAGGTACAATCTTTCGCTTGTGATGTTTTTTTGTTCAATTCCAGCTCCTCTGTGTTAGGGCAGGGTACAGTTGGCAGCTGGGGCCAGGTATTGGCGAGGCAATTTGGGGCTGATCCGGCGCTCGCATTCGCTTGTGGCGGTGCGGTTGTAGAGATTCCTCATAGAATTTCGTCAATTCTGAGGCTATCTCTTTTTATACTATAGAAATGGGATTGATGACCGTTTTTGGTACGGGAATCTTTGTGATGTGGGATTTGAATGGCTTTTAGTGCTCTAAAGTTTTGAGAGCCAGAAGTATCGTGCCTTGTTACCAACCGCTGTCATAGTAATCCGGTCGGTTCCATTTTAAAAACGCCCTCGCTACCTCTTCTGAGCCTGTGGGATTGTTCAGTTCTGTATCTGACTGTTCTGTTTTTTTCTTACTAGTGAGTCTAACGAGATTAGAATCCCCTCTAATTGTGGCCGTTATTGGCGCTTCCCAAACGCGTTGCCTGCGCGGAACGGAATCCTCTATTTATGTTAAAGAAAGAGGCTATTTTTGTTTTGATTGTACTAACTATTTTCGGTCGTTAAGAAGAGTAGCGTTTAGCTTCCATTTTGAATGCGGAGCTTTTTACAAGGGGCAGGCGAAAGGATCAATTTGATCGGGGCATGGTCTGACCCATGTATTGGGCCTTATTGGAGTGGGGAGGATGCCTTGAGAAATTGTTGGTTGGCCCAGTAGCTCGCGCAGTAGAACTGTGAGGACGGCTGCAGAAACTGTAACTGAGCTGCTGCCGGAGAATGTGTGGGGGTCTACGTGGGTGCGGCCGCCATATATCTCACGAGTGGGAGAAGCTGTAACGAAGATTTTCTCTGAGTTTTTTGGCCTTTTTCTGTGGTTTGGGCATATGGTGGGTGTAGACTAATGATGGATTGTATTTCTGTTTGCTGGACTGGAAGGACGCAGGTTAAAGTCCCGACCGGGGACTAGTAGTGAGGGTAAGGATGACTGATCTAAAGTTCGAGTAGGTTTTGGAGGAATTGACTTGGTTTTCTTAGGGGAGTCTACATTAATGTATGGATATAGGGTGCCCTGTAGAATAAGTATCTCCCCTCCGGGTCTCGTGTTCCTTGGTCGGGCAAAGGGACATTGTTTCTATATCAGGACTGCACTTTCTTTCTATGGAGGAGGTCAAGACAAGCTTGGGGGATGTGTTTCTTGACGTATTATGGGTGTCAGAGAGGTTACAGTGGTTTCTTGGAATGCAGAGACATGTCTCCTTTGGTTTTTTAAGTTTGGAGAGCGTAGTTTGCGTTTTCTAACGATTGAGGCCTTCCATTGAGGAGATATTTTTAATTGATGACATTAGGAATTATTCTTCATTGCATTGTAATTGGATTAGTGTTATGAGCTTAAAACCGTGCGATCTTCTTCACCTAGGCCTGTGCTTAATTTTGAGAGGGGGAGGGAGAGGGGAGTGTGGGGGACGGAGGGTGCTTTGGAAGGCAACACATTAGTCGTCCAGATATAAGACCCTTCCATCAAAATACAATCACATAATTTCTTCCCCTTAAGCATGTTTGGGGTGTCACTCAAACACGCTAATGAGGGGTGCATACAATCGCGGGGATGAGCCAATGCGCCTTTTACCCGATAACTATCCGGGAAGATGGGTATGGGAGGGGAAGGGGGGGGAGGGGGAGGGGGATGGAGAGGGGAGGAGTTTGGATAGGACACCGTTCTCTTCGGATTTGTTTTGGTGGGAGGGGTCTTTCATTAACTCCCGTACCTTTGGAACAATTTATGAGAATAACTTGCAGTTGTACATTCACTATATATTATACTCTCCTTGATGTTCATTTGGGGGGGATTAACATTTGGAAGGGGTGTATAAGTGAGCTGGGAGTTTTAGGGTAAGGGGTCTAGGAGAAGTGAGATTTTAAAACTTTATGTTCACGGTGGTTCCTGGGAGGGGAACGGATGGGGTAGCGGAACTCGATGAGGGAAAGTAATAGGGGGGAGGGGAGGGTTGGATGGGGCGCGAGGAGGGGGATGGTTGGGATTCACATCTGTGGCTTTTGGCAATGGGACCAATTAATAAGAGTTTTTTCAACACCTGTACTCACATCCATGACATTGTCCTCTACTCTGTAAGGTCATTCCGAGTCAGGTCTTAGTGTCTATTTGGTCTTTGCAATCGCGAGACTTGGCCGTCGGTCGTGCCGTAATTGGCACTGCGATGCGGCTTGTGAAAGCAGCTAACAGACTGGGGGAGCGGGCCCTGGATTTTCTTTTTGCAACTTCTCAGTACAAGACAGTCTTCTCAGCTCCCTCAGGCCTCCGTGTTGCAGTCGTCAGGATGTGGTATGCTGGTATGATCTACGCGGTTCAGCTTCTGGCAGCGTGGAGGGAGCGTGGGACCCGCGGAAGCATTCCATTCTTATCTTCGGCTGCATCGGAGGGATCTGACGGGTCAGGTCGTCACGCCAAGAGAGGGCACTGAGGTGGGGTGGACACGGTGAGGTCGAGTAAGGCGCAGGTGAGGCGATTGAGAGAGCGAGGGGGTGGGTGTGGAAATCTTTCTGCAAGTGTCGGGTTCCAAAATTCCTCAGAGACGGGAGTGATCAGATTGGGGTGATCGATGCGCACGATGTCTTAGCCTACGTGGAGGTCAGCTGAGTTGCAATTCGGGGATAGAAGGGTTGAAGTGAGAGTATTTCAGTTCTGTGTGTCATGTGAGTAGCGGAACGAGGAGCCGCCTGGGTAGATAGTTTGGTAGCACTTGTGGTCAGTGGTCGTCTTCTGGTTGTGAGACGTTCTGATGCTCTTGAGTCTTCGTGATTCTGGCCATGCCATGGTGTGAGAGGGGCGGGTCTTCAACCACCGGGGGATTATTGCCGAGAGCTTTTAGGAAGTCGCTGGAATCTTATCAGGGTCCGAGATGGTAAATATCTGCCCATTCCTGTGTACAATTAATTTGAAGGGAAGCCCATCGTACTATCACCTCGTCCTCTCCTTAGGAGAATGTGAGGGGCTTCATCTCCCTTATTTGGTGACATGGTCCTGGATAAGTCCGTCAATATCTGGATAGTGTAATCGATCCACATGGATGATCCCCCACTAAGCCCACTCACTCTCTCATGGCCGACATGAATCTTTTTCCTTCGCGGGCATATACATGAAATCTTGTCGCAATCACATCCCTAGGGGAACGGTTCGGATCCAGGGATTATTGGTCCCGGGCTCTGTGTCGGCCCTATACGAGCTTGGCAGGTCTTGTAGCATAACCTCAGGAACCAATTTAAAAATAATTTTTGAGGTAGGCTTGGCAGATTCGCGGCAATTGATTCAGGGATTCCCTGAACGAGATTTTGTATTTCTCCGGTCACGATTTTCTTGATCCTCGGGGCCGCAATTTACCGTCTCCGGCCGCTTTTGTTTGTGACTCCAGTCTGGCCATATCATCTCATCTCAATCTATCTTTCTCTGCGTTGGAGTGGGAATGCGTAGGCTGCGTCCATTTTGGCCCTTAAGACCTCGGTTGTGTAGTGAGGGATCCCAGGTCTCATCTGATTCCCTGAGGGCCATCTCTAAGGTCTTCGTTGAAAAAAACCCCTTCTCATCCTCTTAGATGAACAGGATTCAGAGTCTTTATTTCGTCTCTTGGTGGGATGGTCAAATTGTCCCACGCATTTGCAGCCCCGCGCTTGCTTGCTTGAGGCTGCTGTCCCTCCGCGCCGCCTCTTGGGCATCGTTGTCCTTCTTTCTCCTGGTTTTTGTGCATGGCGGAAAAACTTTTTGACTATGTTTTGTGCTTTTTTTGCTGCTGTTTGCCTGCATTTTCCTTGCCTTCAAGGAGGGATACTGGTACTGTCACTTTTGGGGAATTTTTTAGCCGTGTGGGGGGCTCAATCTGATGTTTTTCGTGGAAGTTGTCAGGAGCCTCTTCCCTAGTCATGTCCATTATCACCTGGTGACTTCCACCGAAGAAAGAATAATATTCTTATCCTTTGTTTTCTATATACCCGAACAAATTGCCACCATATGGCCTGTAAAAATAAGAATGTCCTCTCTGCTATCTGAGAGCCGGGATGCCTGAACAGTTATAAATTCAGGAGGAGATTCATTTTAATCTATGGATACTGCCGAATCCATGAAATTCCAAATCCTGCCCATCGTCCTGACTCGTTCTTTTGCTAGAGTCCGTATTATCTGGGGTAAGTTGTGCTTTTGTATGAGGCTTATAATGTTTATGATGTTATTCCTAGGTATTAATTATTCGGAACTTCATTTAACAGCTAAAATTATTTCTATCAATTTTTTGGTGGCCTTAGGAGGTTAATTCTTAGGGCTTCGCCTTAGTTTTGGTTCATTTTGATCTGATATCTTATTAATTCTCCTATAGACTAAAACCTTTCGGGCAGAGGAAAGAGTTTGATAATGTCAAGATTACGTCATCTGCAGACAGGTGGCCACTTCTTGACTAGCTTCTGTTTTTGAATCCCTGTTATATCTGGGTGGTATGATGTGTGCTGCCAATGGTTCTATTGCATAATTTGAAATAACAGACGGTCGACGGGGGGGCACCCTGTTCCCCTGTTGCCACCCTTTTTTCTGGAATTGCTCCATGGGAACCTGGTGTCTAATTTCGCTGTCGGTCCCCATAAAGAGCGCCTAATAGCAACCCGAATTCTGCCACGAAAGCCAAATGCTCCCAACGTCTGTCTCGTAGGGCCATCAATTCAATCGAATGCCTTCTCGGTGTCTAGACTTACGGACCATCGATGATTTTTTTTCGGCGCGGGCCAAATCGCTAAATCGATTACCCTCCTTGTATTGTCTTCCGCCTGTTTTCCATGATGAACCCCACCAGAATCCGTGGTAATCATTTTGGCATAAGCGACCTATCCTGTTTGCTAGTAATTTAGAGATATTTTCGTGTCAACTGGATCACAGTGAAATAGTGCCTATACTTTTAATTTGAGCTGTAGGTCTTTTAAGTTAATACCTGTTTATTGGCTCAATGTAGATTGACCCTGGACATCTGCGCAGATAAGGGGCCCTGCTAAAACTGAGTTAAATCTTTTAGTAAATGTGGAGCTACAATTTTTTTATAATGATAAAGTTTAGAGAAGTCATTCTCTGGACCAGTGGCCTTCGTAGCTTCAGTGGTTTAAGTAACCTCTGTTAGCTCCTCCACCGGAAGTCCTCCTGTAGCCACCTCTCCTCCATCAGTCCTGCTTAACTAGACAGACAATTTTAGTGCCTCCTATAATTTTTTTTTTTGTCTATTGTTTGATCATCCTTCTCATCGGGTACTTTTTTCTCCCCATCAGAGAACCATAGTACTGTGTTGATGGAATTCTTCTCACATTTGTTTTTTGGGCCCAGATTATAGGGTTCACCATTCCTCCTTACCGTATTGCATTAATACGGTAATTTGAGAATTTTATTGCTAATTTATGGCAAGTAGGGTATCTGGCTTGTTTGCTTTTTCATAAACTTCTGTTTAGTCCGTTTTATGTCCCCTTTCTGCCGTGAGGCAACAACAAATTTTATTTTGTTCTATTGTGTTCAGCCACTCTTTCTGAGTTGAAGACTAGTTTTTGTTACTTTTATTAGAGTAGTCTAGATCGTCAATTGCGATTGTAATTTTTTGTCTTAGTGTCTTTATCTTCTTTGCTGCTCGCGCGCGCACTCCTTATAAGTTTATTCCCCTGAGGTTGCCTTATGGTTTCCCCTAATTAAGATTACGTGGGCATTCTTGTGAAGTATGCCTGATCTCCTCACCCACGCGTTTGTTCATCTCTGGGATCTTACGGAGTAACGAATTGAGTTTTCCAATTCGCTCTTGTCTGTCTAACCTAAGTGGAGAGCCCGCACTCTAATCGGTGCGTGATTCTGACTCACGAAATATCCTGGAATCCCTGTGTGGGAGTCACAGAAACAAATCTATTTGGACAAAGAGGTCGTCTATAACGGCTATATTTGTCATGTGAGTGCATAGAGAAGGTATAGCTCTCTGTCTCGTCTGTGTTTGTTTCCCCCCCCCACATTGTCGGTGAGTCCATTGGCTTTAAGACCCTTTGGTCCAGTTGTTCTACCTGTAGTCTGTGCATTGTCTCTGGGTACACCCTACTTTCCGTCCCCTTTGTATTCTCCAACATCTTTTGTTTGGGTATTTTTTTTTCAATGCCACGCACTTCCCACCGTTCATCCGCATTCATGCCGAGACGAACCCCTAATACAAGTGCCTTGGCACGCCTTCCCTTCCCGCTTTAACCACACCCCTGAACATCTCGCTCAAATACTGCATCTGCCCCGCGGTTTTCAGAGTTGGGCGCCGAAATTGGCGCAGAGGGACTAAGGCAGGCGGCCGCCACTGTATCAACTCAGGTCCTAGGTCTGGTTGAAAACTCCCCCTATGGATTATTCATGCCCTGGCAACTTGCTAAGATTGAAAAAAAACGGCTTAGGATCTCCAGTTTGCTCTTCCCGAGCGATACTTTGGCCTTTGTCACTGCCTGACCCTGGACGTCACCTACTTATGTAATTAGTTTATCGGACTCGTCCTTCATCCCCTTTTTGTGAGGTACTACTTTCGAGGCAATCGATTGTATTTTTAATAATTGCAACACCTCTTTTCTACCGGGCTGATTTGCATACCAGTTTCTCGGATTTGCCGTCTATGTATTGGTGGGGAATTGGTTCTGGAAAAATGTGTTTCTTTAAGGAAAATTATGTTGGGTCGGCTCCGTCTGTAGTTCGTCATGCCACATCTCCTTTTCTGTGGACTATTGAATCCTTTGACATATGTGTGTATATTATGATTATATCCTTACCGCATCGATTTCGATATCCGATCTGTATATCAGAGCACCTGATTGTAGTTCTCCTCCGTCTGTTCTTCACGCTTTCACAGCGCGATTCTTCTAGGGGCGACGCGTTTGGACTTCTTGTCTTTCTTTCCTTTCTTTCCTCCTCGTTATTTTTCCGCGAGGTGGGTGCACCACAAGAGGAACATAGAGACAACATATAACAAAACCAGTGAAACAACTAACAATCCGTTGTCTGAGAGGGTGCCAGCCCCTCTAGGCCAACCAGCATGTTGCCCCAATGAGGTCCCTACTGGAACTTGTGGCCTTGCACCACTCCTTGCCATTGTACCCCTCCTCATCCCATCCCCTGTGACTTTCAATGAGCCACCAGTTCACAAAGTCCCCTGGTGCCCAAGTGGAGATGCCTGCTGGACCCATGGAGCACACCTCTTCGCCTTGGCCCCCTTAAATATAATCCCATCTAATTATCTAACGTAACCCTGCCTATTGTACCCTACACCCAATCTGACACATTTGTAGCATTAAGCCCCTATCCGACCCTATGCATTGGTAATCATTTCTCCCTCCTTTCCCTCTCCTCCTTGTTCTTCTCTTTATGTGCTCTTTTTATCGACCTCGGACTACTGTTGCCGTCTACCTTGCTCCCTGATCTATAAGCACCTTCCTTCCTGTTCTATTGGCCTCTTCTCAACTTCCCTTAGCTATTGTGATTACAATCTCTCCCTGTAACTCTGTTCACCAGTGTTTCCCTCCTCGCTTATTATCTCACTCTATGCTGAGACCTAGCTCTCTCCTTTCGCCCCTCCTGCCATGATCCCTCTATCCACCCGCTACTCTTTGCCTACTATATCTTTCCCCCCTCCGCTTCTTTCTTAGACTTGGGTGTCTCTCCGTGTTTTTGCCCACATCATCCCCTTCTCTGTCTCGGGGCACATCCTATCTTCGTGACCCTCTTCTCTGTCACTTGTGCGCATTCGAATCCGGCTCAGGACCTCGGCGCTGCCGTTGCTCTCGGCTGACATCATATAGTACATGGCGAATCTGCTCCTCCAAGATGGCGGCATCCCCTCTCCGGTCTTTTCAGACTGCAGCGCTGCTCTCCTGCAGCGGAAGGCCGTCTCCTGCTCACTCCTTCTTCCCGCTCTGGGGGCTCTGTCTTTCCATCTCACACAACTTCTTTTGCAGCTCTGCGGAACTCTTATGGTGCCCGATTCCTGTGCTCCATCGCGGGCCATCTTGTTCTCCTGCGTTTCCACACGGCCTCCACACTGACTCGAACCTCAGGTGGATCTGGTATCGAAGTGTCTCCTGTTTGATCTTTTATTTTATTTTCGAGACAGTTGGTTGGTTTGATCTGCAAACGCTGAACGAGTTTTCAATCAAATATTCCCTTAACGTGAGAACTGTAAAAAAACACTCAAAAAGACTGCACTCTCGGCTGAACTTCAAACTGCTTTATTTGTGATGATTTGGTCACCCAGGGGCGGTGATGTAAGTGTTTCAGGTCGCGAGTCTTCCAACTGTTCGTGACTCCTTCTTCCTCTGGGTTCGCCTCGTTTTTTTTTCCAGTCTGGTTTCTGGTTATCGCTTCCTCAGAAGTGGTAACAGTTATACTCGTCTGTTACCCCCAGCCTCCTTTAGGAAGTCCTTCTCCTTCTTCAATTTCCCTCATGCTGATGCTTTTTCCATTTTGTATTACTAGGAGATGAAGGGAAGAAGTGAAGTGCTTCAGGGCATGACACAATTTTCTTTACTTTCTACCTGTGACGCAATATTTATAAATGGTGCTGTCATAGATACTTCCTGCCCGAGTAGAGGATACCTCCAGCCCGAGTAGTGAATGCTTGCACCCTGTGTTTTCGTTCATTCCTTGCAGAAGCAGCTGTCAAAATGTAGCAAAGAAGCTGGGGAATAATAGAACACCAAGCCAGACTATCCTTTCTCAGTGGTTTAGAGTCAGTCTCAGTGATTTACCACTTCAATGGTAGCAGTCAGTATTTTTTTATTTTTTATTAAAAAGCACTTTGGGTACTGGATACTCCACTAATTGGGGTTATGGATGTTGAATGTCTTCCCCAAGGGTTAGTAAGTTTCCTTGACTCAGCCGAGAATGCCGTGCACTGTAATAAGTTTCCATCAAGGTGACAAACACATTCAGGATTACAATGATCGATGGATAAAAAAGGGACAAAACCCCCCCAAACTCCCATACGGACCAGAATATGTAGTATCTTTGCAGTCCTTCTATCTGTCCCCAAACCTGCCCTTCAGTAATTCTATGCCTGGTATGATAGAGCCAGATTTACTAAGGAGTTGCTACTTCATAAGAGGACTTAATATGCCGAGAAATCACATTGCAGGGGGCCCATTCACTTAAATGGCGACAGTAGAGAACATAAACTAAGTCTTGCTAAATGTGCGCCCAGCAGTCCGATTAGTGAGGTCCGTAAGCCAGTGTCGAGGGAGAGAGGGACGCAGCAAGTGAAGTCCGTAGCCAAGTCCAGGGGTAGAGAGGGTAACACAAAGTCAAGGGAACCCAGGGACCAATCCTGAGTGGGCAGTCAGACAAGCTGGATCAGCAACTGAACAGGAAAAGAGCAGAGGGCCGGCAAAGTCTCCAAACAGACAAGGCTACTAGAAGATATGCAGAGCGAGGAAAGAGCGGAAGACTGGGGTAAAAAGGATGGCTGACCAAAGGAGGGAGGGGGGAAGCGGAGGCGTGTCTGGTTGCCTCGGGATAGGCTCGGGGGCAGAGAGGAGGAGGAAAGCCAGTTTGTAGCTGGGGCCGAGAGGCACAGCGTTCTGCGACGAGCGGGGTGGAGACATGAGTGCAGGAAGGGGTGCAATACAGACTGGGTACAAGCCGCCAAGAGAGGAGGCCCGACGGACAAAAAGCGGGGGCGGCAAGCTTGCGAAGTCTTGAAAAGGTAGGGAGGGGACCTGACGATGGGAATGCAGCCGCCGGTTCCTTACACAAAATGACCAATAAGTGGTTTTCAAATTATAGGACAAGACTTCTGGGTAGTGATACAACACCACATGAAGTTCTAATCTTATGATTGCCACATTAATCAGCCTGAACAGCTCAAGTTTGGCTCCAAGGATCAAACTGAATCAGCAAAATAACGCAAAACATCTGTTTGGTCCCTGGATCCATCAGTTGAGCTTAGTCACTGATTTCTGCATTACTGTATGAAGCTGATAGGGGTGTGCATTGTTAATTTGCTGTGGAGAAAATGCTGACTTGGCAGTGCTGATATTCAATGACAGTGGCAATTTTACTATTCTAATCATTTTTCAAGCATACATTGGGGATCCTGAAAAAAATTAACGCATCGGAAGCTCGGGATTATATGGCACCATAAAGGGAATACACAACATCATTAACGATTGTCTTCATGTAGTGGGCTTGAAAAGTCTATTTTAAAACACTGTGTGACCTCCACTTCAACAATCTTTGTGCACTTATTACTATCTTTTGCCTTTGTTCCCCTCTTTTATTTCTTATTTATAATTTTCGATGCGTAGTTCTGCCATTGTGGTATGTAGGAAAAAGGAAATGGCTTGGGACAAGCAGACAGTCATATACAGTATGTACCACGTTCTCGTTAGGTCAGTTGTTTTTACACGAATATCAATCCCATTTTACCAGTCAGTTCTACTGTGGGATTGGCGATTGTAAATTGAATACTGGAAAAAAAGAGGGTTAATTGAAAACGAAAGCACTTTGGAAGCACAATTAAAGTCCTGGTGCAGGATGTGGGCAGTGTATTCTACTGATACTTAAGCACCACTGTGGTCATGTGTCTGCAAATGACATATTAGCGTTGGATAGCATCTTCTAACTAACGCATCATGTAGAGGACTTTCTCCAAGCTAAGACAATTCTTAATTAAATTAAGTGGCCTTTTATGAAGGTTTCAAATAAAATAAAACAGTTGTTAAACTGCAAGTCCTCACGAGGAACCACAGAAAACATGGGATTACTTTTGTAATGTCTGCATTGCGACACCAAACAATAGGATGCGAACAAACATTATTTAATTTAAGCAAAAAAAATGCAGATGCTAAAACGTCAAAATAAATGAGATTCAGTATCCTTCATTCATAATGTCCTCATTGTGGATTTAATAAACAATATACATTTAAAAGGTATGGTAGATTAAAAAAAGTAACAAAAACCCTGCAAGGTACGTAAATAAAAGCTCACTTGTTGTCGATTTACAAATCTGCAACTCTGTCTTTCTCAATCATCGTTAGCAAACAGTGCAATCACTAAAGACGGGATTCTGGGTAATGGCATGCAAATGGCCAGTGAGTTCACTCTTTACTTCAAGAGTAAAAAGAAGGAGTTTTTGTCACTTTTTTACCACCATCACTGTTTTATGTATGGTATACCCACGTGTCAGCTTCAAAATCACATAGCTAGCAACCAACTTTTCCTGAGGAGACCCAAGAAAGAGCAAAACAGGTGTCTGCGAGAAGGTGTACTGGCCAATGCACTTCTTTAACCGGGGTGCTGAAAAAGCTATTTAATACAGCAGGCATACTTATAGGTTCTGTTAAATGGATAAGAAGTCAAGAGGGACACACATGCCTCATTTGCATGCCCATTTTCCCCCGATCCATGCTGCAGTGGCAGGATTACTTTGCGACTAAAGGGGAACGACAGGGTTGTAGCCCTGTTGAGGCATGGAAAGAATAAAAGTGGTATTTTCTTTACTGAAATAAATCATGGCTTCCAAAGGGATCAGTGTGATAATGAATGTGCTGCATCTGTTAATTTCTCACATGGTTAAATACCTTCTAATCGGTAAAAATAGGCACAGAGGAGCCTGACCCTCTATAGGGTGTGATCCAAAGGACCATTTGATAAGTACCCAAGGTCTAGCAGAAAACCCAGCTGCAGCAATTTGTGGGGTTTTTAAATTGGCTGATTACTGGCAGAGAGACACAGAGAAGAGACAGACGGACAGATATAAAGCTGTGGTGTTCCAAATTTCAACAACTGACCTGCTACAAACATTTAATTTTGTTGTGTTATGATTTCGCCTCATTTAATCCTCTGACTATTAAGAAGGGTAAATAAAATGTTAATATATAACTGAATCATTGTAGTACTTTTTCAGAGATCGGATACTTTGACAATTGGTCTCAAAGGGAAACACTGACAGAAAGTATTGGTTATTGTACTGTATATGGTCGTATCGAAATTTCACAGGAACACATATCAGCTCTCAATACAAACTTGCTGCAAATTCAATCGCGGAAAGACAGAAGCAAACGATATACAATGTCGCACTTACAACATACAAACACTTTAATATCAGAACCCACTGACAGGGGTAAGCGCAGAGGACATCGTCTAGGCCTGGGATGGGGCCCCAGGGTGGCCGAGTTCACATTGGCAAATCTAGGCAGTCGCCTAGGGCGCAAAGGTCTAGGAGAAGATTATAATAATATTTTTGGATTAGGAGCAGAGCCAGCAGTTAGAAGACCGATGTCAGCGGAGGGAAGACTTTGAGACAGAGGGTGGCAGTGGCTGGCGGTGGCAGGCAAAGACATACAACAGAGCAGGGCAGAGGAGACAGAAGGGGAGGTATGCGCTGTAACACTGGTCCAGATGTAAAGTGCCGAAAGTCAGGCGCCGGAAGTCAGACGCCAGTCAACTCAGGTGTTACAGAGTGTACTCACACTGCTGTCTCCTGTACTCCTGCTACCCGATAGGATGTCTTCGCCTGCCCAGAGCCAAGTCAACGCCGCGCGCCTGTTTCAATGTCTTCCCTCCGTTTACATCATATTCTTACTGCTGATCAACACCCTGACTCCTGTGCAGCTCTGCTCCCACTGTGCCACGCACCAAAGACTTGTAAGGAGAGGGGTGGGGGTGCAAAATATCGGAATAATACTTCCATATATCCACATAGTAGTGATCCGCCACCCCCCCCCCCACACGGTACGCCCCTCCCCGTACCGTTTTAGGTCAGATACAAGGACTTACTGATTATTTTTTATTTCTGTAGCGCCCTTTCCCCCACCCCCTTGAAGAATGGTGTTTTCCGGTGTGTGTGGCAATACTTGTGGCTACAGGAGGTCTGAGCCTCCACTGCCGGGAGCCTGGGTATAATGGGGTACGGTTGTCTCAGCGCTCCACCTGTAAAGGATTCTACTGTGTGGAATTACCCGTTTACAGGACCTATATACAATACTTATACAATAACCACACACAATGGGGAAAACATAAAAAATAACCCACTTTACTAAAGAACGGATAATAGGCTACTGGTTACAGCCTACCCAACAGCCCTCACGGCCCTAACCACTCGCCAGTGTCCCACACACTGTCACAGTCCACACAGTATCGGATGGGGCCCTCAAGCACTCAACACTCTATTGCCACAAGGATATAAACAACCTCACCCTTAGATGTGGTCAGCGCTGCCACTATAGTGTATATGGATGCACTTTGTACATGGGGTACCTGGGGTGCGTCAAGACCCGGGCGAGCTGCGTCCTGCGATGGGGTTACGGACCAACGATGATCTGCGTGGGATGTACACCCCTTCAAGGACAGTCTCTTCCGTCGGGGTGGTCTGGTCCCAGACCACAAGAGCCAGGATGACGCTGTGTCCCACTGTTCTGTGTCCCTACTACAAGATGCGGGGCAGATTCTTATCTATGTGCCTGTTACCGGAGCAAGCCACAAACTGAGGGAGTTGGGCCTAGCTGGGGCATATCAGGGGTATCTGTCCTAGTGCAGATTGCCAAAGGCACCTGCACCACTCACCACCTACCCCTTCAGTAATCCAGCTTGCAACTACAGTCCCCATTAAAATGTCAGAATCCCAACTGTCAGATTCTTTTTTTTCCACATCAATTTTTTGGGTATCTGGTACAGAAAGTAAACCATCTTCCACCCATTAATATTTGGTGTACCAAATATCCGTTTCAAACAGTTTTACATACAATCACTTACCAACAACAAATAAGACAGGACACAACATCGAAAACAAATTGACTTTCCACTGGGGGTAACACCGCCCCATATCTGACATGTACCACAGAAGGTGGGGGCGGATAGGGGGATTGCAGGGAGATGGATTCGCCTTTCTCTTCTGTAACAGTGCTCTGTTGTCATCGCAAACTGTTGTCTCCTCAGGTCCAGGTATGGATCTATCGACGTCCCTGTTCCTCTTATCTTAATGTCTACCCTATCGTCCTTGTCAAAACTGGTTGTCAGAGGAGAATGCACATTACCTATCCACTGCAGGATATTGGCAGTATCATACCCCAGGGATGTCTGAAATTGTCCACCACGGGGACCATATTTTGGGAATTTTGTGCCGGTGTCATTGACTAGACTTGTCAAATGTCCCATCTGACAAACATACCAAAATTCTGTTTCAATTTTATGGATCACGGGTATCTCTGGTTGCTTCCATAGTGCTGCGAGCTACACCGTGTGGCTGGCAAAATGTGCAACTTAATTTTGTGTCTGAATCTGTTTGGTCCCGAGGTCCTACCAAGCAGGAAACAGCAGGGTTCAAAGGGAACCGAGATGCCAAGAAAATCTGCAGCCAGATCCAGAATTTCTTCCCAATCGGGCCACTTTGTGCAGCTCCACAGCTTATGAGCAACAAGTCTTTTGGGGCCCTGTTCTACACATTCGTTTAGGAACAATGGGGAGTAGCTCTTGACAAACCTAGCCAATTCTTGTTGGGGTCAGGATACCACCGGCATTATGGACCTTATATAATTCTACCGTAATTTGGGTTTGACAAAATGGGACTCTTACCTACTGCCAGTAAAAAAATAGAATCCCCAGTCTTTCATCTTCTAGTGTCTCACCAAAGTCTATTTCCCAGGCGTCGTGTAAACTAAGTCGGTTGTCATTGTCATTTGATGCACACACTACCTCTTGTATATCCTAGATTGAGTCCGTTGTATCTGTACTCCCGAATAGGAGCGTTCAAAATTCGTCTCGAAGGCCGAATGGAAAGTTTGGTGTAGAACGATCTGATCTGAGGTATTTAAAAAACTCAGGGTTTGGTATATCTTTCTCAGATTTGATTTGTTCAAAGGTTTTTTTATAATTCTTCCTTACAGATGTAATAGCCCAACTGAGGCCTTTTGTTCCAGATTGCCAAATTTATTCTGTCAGGCCCGGAGCGAATCAGGGTACCACAAAGGGGTCATGAGAGTATGCCTTTGTCAGAGCATATCGATCTTTGGTGGCCTCCCAGGATCGTCAGGGAGCTGTTCATGGCGGAAAGTGTGCTACTGGCGGTTTTAAACACCCGTTTGGAAGCCAAATTAGGTCCTGTTAAAGTGACAGGGGACACACAGTCTTCCCCTAATTCAACACAAACCTTTGGAGGCTGGGGTGACGGTGCATTGTACCAACTTGCACATAATTGTGCCGCTCGAAAATACGTAACAAGCAAGGTACTGCTAATCATCTTTAGGGCGGGGCGTTTGAGAATACTATTCTTTTTTTTTTTTACCAATTCTTTTCCTTTATTGGAGGTGCCACAGAAAAAAAAAAGTACAGGAAATTGATACAGTAGATAGTTGGCATAGAAGTTCATGGCAAATGACTGTGATAAATATGAGGACCTTCCAATAAGCCTTTTTCTGTTTTTAAAGGGAAAGAGTGGGGGGGGGGACAAAAGAGCCAGGGGATAGCGTGGGAATGAACAAAGAGAGAAGGGAGCGGGGGGGGGAGGAGGATGAAATAGGGAGTTTGGGGTTTGAGGGGTCTCGAATCCCCCGCACCATCCAAAAGGTCGTTCTGACACGGCCAGATCTGTAGAGAGCCGGGCTCCCGATCCAGGCCATAGTCCAGGTATTATAGAATTGGGGCATTTCTGTTTTAGCAGGCTGTACGCCTTTCCATATCATAACCGTGTCTATTTGTTTACAGGGTCTCCTAGAGGGAGCCTTGTTTGGGTTTCCAAGTGCTGAGATTGAACACCTAACGCTGTTAGGATAGCAGAGATCAGTCTGGACAGTGGGTGGTGCGGTTCTCTAGTGGCTTTCTAGCACATAGGTCAGGGGTCCAAAAAAAGGAACTTCCATTCCTATGGTTTCATATAGGAGTCTCTGGACTTGGTCCAGAACTTCTGGATCTCTGGGCATGACCACCAAATATTGGCCATGTCACCCCTTTGACACATCCCCTCCAGCACAATCTGGTGTGGCCGGGAAGATCTGGCTCAGTTCTGCTCGGCGTTTAGGTACCACTGAATAGGAGTTTATAGATATTTTTTTTGTATGAAGCAAATCGAAGTTTTGTGGCTGGCTTCCCAGACATCCTCCAGTCCCTCAAGGTCCTTTGCAGTTTAGGTCAGCGTTTCACCTTTGCATGGTAGGAGTGGGACGGGGGAGGGGGAGGGAGCCTCGATCACTCTGTAATCTCAGAGATTAATCCTCTTGGTATTCTCCTTTTAAGCAGAGTGATTCGAATCTGGTCCGTGGGGGGATTTAGAGTTGGGGATAGGGCCGACAAAGAAGCAAATGCCCTTATTTACAGGAATTTAAAGCTATGAAGGTCAGGGGAGGAGGATTTATTCTTGAGCTCCTGGAAAGGAAGAACTTATCATTCTTCAGCAAGTTCAGCAACCATTCTCAATGTCTAGGTTCCTGCAATTGACCAAATTGGTACGGGAGCACCAGGAGGGAATTCGGGTTTCGAACGATGGGGGGGTGTTGGAGGGGGATGAAGATAGCCATATTTCCCTGTGTTTGAGCCCAAGTGCACAATGGATCTCATTGCTCCAAGTTAGAATTTCTGAGGTTTTTTATATTTATATGCCGGGGACCACAGGAGACTGGAAGAGGGGTGGAGATGAGTGGTGAGAGCTATTGAAGACACAGAAGGGGTGGAAGTAAATTACGGGGGAATTATTCCAGACACCGTCTGCCGTAGTTGAGCTGCTGGTAGTATCTGACAACGTCACGGCCAAAAAACCCCAACACTCTTGTTTCGGGGATAACAAGACCGATCTCGGGACTCTGGGTTTGAGCTGTTTCCAGATAACCTGGAGGATGTGGGAATAACGAAAAAAAGACGGTGCAAAACAGACTAAAAAATAATTATAACCAACAATACTTGAAATAAATATGCAGGCGCCTGGCAAATAATGACTTAAAGTCAGACAATGAACCACAGAGAAAGAACGAATTGACAGCGCAAAATCAGTCTTTAAAAAAATACATAACTCCGAATAAATAACAAAGCGTCTCTTGAATAAAAGTCCCAAAAGTGTCCTTGAACAGATAGGAAGGAAGGGGTCACACGAAGGCTCACACCAAATGGTAGTGCAATATGTAAAAAGAGAAGAAAAACAAACAGATAATGGTTGCGGTACGCCAGAATAAGTTGAGTATTAAAAAACATTATTTAAAACTAACACTGACAAACATTAAACACAACATAACAGACAGACACTAGCAAGGCAATAATCCTAACAACAAGCTATTTTATTAACATAGAAATACCAGGTTCCGGAGGATACAGCACTACGTCCAGAGGGGGTAAAAATTGCAACCATACGTACAGGACAGTGGGATGGTAAACGCAGTTAAGATGAAGATCGCTCAGGTGCTCTCTCTCTGATGTAACGGAGCTCTTTAGGGATTGCTAGTGTGGGGGATGGATGTTGAGTTGCCGAAAACAGGAATTCCTGGGTGGATGTGACCGTCACACACCGCGGGGTTTACCGAAAATCACGCTGCTTTCTTCCTCTCCATCCCCCACAGCCTACACAACTGTGCCAATATCCTCCAAAACCAAACGAACAAGCTCTAAAAACAGGATAATCTCCCAACGACGTTTCATGCACATAAGTGCCACTTCTTCAGGGGTTTTACTGCACGACAATCAGCCTGTTTAATACAATGCATGGGTGGTTCTAATGGACTAATTAGATAACACGGTGGTATTTTAACCCACGATTGCCATCGTCAGAGATAGAAACATCCAAAGCTTGCTCAAAACAACATTGCAGAACATAAACAGCAATAAAAAAATTAAACACACTTAAAACATTTAAAATTGAATCTTAAAATAATAAATAATGGGGGATGACAGAAAGGGAACATATATATCATATTATAAAAAGGGGTGGGGGGCCTTTAATTCGAAGTCTATGTTCAGACCTTTAGGGGACGTGTTTTAGTTCATAAATCCAGTATGACTTCACATATGTGTGACAAACTTTCATTGATGTTATAAACATGCTCCTAGATACGTCTCTGGAGGTTCTCTCAGTTCTGCCAAGATACTGCAAGCCCACAAGGGCATTGAAGCAAGTACTGTATATAACAAAGGTGGAATCGGGCAATTAATAAATGTTCTAATGGGATAGCTTCCAGAGGTTTTATGAGATGTAATTTTTTAGCCTTCATACTATAGGAAGCAGCACACACTTCCGCATAAGTGAAAAACCTTTAGGACCCCCTATCGTTTCTGTTGCTTAACGGGAGACTCGGGGCGAATTTAGATTGTAAATTATGTGATTTAGAGGAATATTATTTGGGGGTTTTCTGGGAGATGTCCACCAAATATCATCCTTTTAACAAGATGGGCCAATATTTGTGTATAATCTGTTTTATTTAGGGGCCATCTCGTTGTACTCGGGTAATAAAAGCAACTTATTAGTACACTTTATATTGAAGTGAATACTGGCTAATATTGAATGTATTCGGAAATTTTTCTTTTCTTTTTCGATTCTACTAACACCTCCTCTCTCCATCTGAACCTGTCTTTCTTGTCTGTAGTTGGAAGGAGGGTCGGGGGTCTAATGGTAGTTTTACTTTTCAACTTCTGGGAGATGTGTTATCTCTCCTTACATCCATTCTAAAAAAGAAAAATTGGGTTGAGTAGACGGGCTGTAAATTGGATTTTCGTTTTTAGTAATGGAGGAAGGAGAGGGAAGAGAGAGAAAAACATCTTCCCAGAAAGTGGAAATAGTGAAACTGACGCATAGGAACCCGCGAGCCTCATTCAAGTACAGAAAGAAAAGAAAAGACAGGTGTCAGAGGGAGAAGAGGCGAGGTAGTAGGATCTTAAATCGCATCAACTGACAAGCAGTACCCCCTCCCTCCCCTACCTGCCTCCCCCCCCGTTCCCCTCACGCTGTACAACCCCCTGTCTACTTACCTCTGCATCCTTCTTACGCTCTCACGGAACACCTATGCTCTGACACGCAAACGTGTTAGCATCGGGGCGACATGCACCCGCACATATCGGCGCGCCGACCTGAGGTAATACCAATGCATTAATAGCGTTCCTTTGCTATTTTTGTTTGCAAATAGACGAGTCTTGTCATGCAAAAGGTAATTTGGAAGCGCTGCTAATGGTGTAGGAGCCAAGATATTGCTATGGGTTTCTTTGGGCCATTACCTCATTTCTTTGTGTATAAATTTGCCCTCCCTAACAACTCTAGATTCTTACTTCCGGCATGTGGAATGGAATTCTTTTTGTTCTACTGTTTTTGTCATTACTTTATTAGATTTTTAGCACATCTCTTTGACAGCCCGTATCATAGTCCTGTTTGTCTCTAAAAAACTTTTGTTGTTGTAGTTGAAACTATTGCAAAGTTCTGCATGGTCAAACCTTTTATTAACAGTGGTTCTTAATAAACGTAGATCGTTGTTATCTTTATACGGATTTGATGGATTTTAATCTCTTAAAATCTGATCATCCATTCGGTAAGGGGTCTTTCTTCGCTGATGTACCGATAGTTTCATGAGAGGCAAATTGAGCATGATCAAGATCTCATTCTACTCTTCATAGAAAGTATCATTATGTGCATCTGCAGTTGGTTTTTTGCGAACTCTAAGGCCCCTTGGGAATGGGTTCGGTTCTCCAAATACTTGCTCAGGTGGTAGCCTCAAACCATTGTTTTCTTTTCGAGATAAGGGTTTCTCCAAAGGGAGCAAGTAATGGATGAAAATCCTCTGCCCGCTTTTTTCAACAAATTGAAAGAATTGAGGATCACTCAAAAATATGGTCAAAACATGACAGTTCTACGAGATCTCGATGAAATAAAACTCATAGCAAAATTAAGTATCTTGGCAACAAAGAATGAATGAGAAGCAGCTAACACCAAATTGGCAAAACACAAATAAGAAAACAGACGGTAAAAAAAAACAGCGCAAAAAATAATAATAATAACAACAATACTTGAAAATAAATATGCAGGCAGCCGTGGCCAAAATACTGCACTGTACAGTCAGAAAATGAACCACAGAGGAAAAGAAAGAATTGCCGGGGCCAAATCAGTCCTTTAAAATAATAATAACGCCGAATATATAAAATCCCAACCGCCTTGAATAGTCCCAAAACGTTGTCCTGAACAGAATAGGCAGGCAGGGGTCAACGAAGGGGTCACACCAAATGGAAGTGCAATATGTAAAACAAGAGAGAAACAAAACAGAATGGTTGCAAGTACGCAAAAAAGTTGGACATTAAAATTAAAAACTCACACATGACAAACCTAACACACAATAAACGACAGAACACTAGGCAGGCTATAATCATAACAAAAAGCTATTATAACATAGAATACTGGGTTCCGAGGATACAGCACTTACGTCCAGAGGGGTTTAAATTGTGAAACCCTACGTACAGGACAGTGGATGGTAAAAGCAAGTAAAGCTGAAGATCGCTCAGGGCTCTTCTCTGATGCTAACTGAGCTCCTTTAAGGGATTGCCTCGCTGTGGGGGATGGATGTTGAGTGCGCGAAAACAGGAAACTTCCGGGTGGATTGTGACGCACACACCGCGGTGTTACCGAAATCGCTGCTCTTCTTTCCTCTCCATTCCCCCCAGCCAAACATCCTGCTGCCAAATATCCTCCAAACCAAACGAAAACAGCTATAAAAAAACAGGGATAATCTCCCAACGACGTTTTCATGCACATACGTGCACTTCTTCAGGGGTTTTACTTGCCCGGACAATCAGACAGTTTATATACACTTATAATCGCTGCTATTCTTCGGGTTGGGGTTTTATTCGGAGTTATTATTATTTAAAGGACTGATTTGGCAACGGCAATGCTTTCTTTTCTACCTGTGGTTCATTTTTGACTGTACGTCAGTATTTGCCAGGCTTGCCTGCATATTTATTTCAAGTATTGTTGTTATTATATTTTTTTAGTGCTGTTTTGCACCGTCTTTTTTCTTTAGTATTTTTTTTGAACAATTTGGTGGTCCTGCCTTCACATTATTGTCATTCATTTGTACAGTATGCCAAGATACTAATTTGCTATGAGTTCTTTATTTCATCGAGATCCGTAGAAATGTCAATGTTGACACAATTTTTAGTGATCCCAATTCTGTTCAATTTGTTGAAAATGCGGCTGACGATTTTCATCAAATTACTTGCCGTTGGAGAAAACCCTTATGCTAGAAAGCACACAATGGTCGGGAGGCTACACACTGAGCAAGTATTTGGAGAAAACCAGCCGCATTCAAGGGGCCTTAGAGTCGCAAAAACCCCACTGCGATGCACATAATGCTAATGTCATGAAGAGTGGAATGAGATACTTGATCAGTGCTCATTGGCTCCACATGAAACTACGTACGCAGCGAAGAAAGCCCTTACCGAATTGGATGATCCAGATTTTAGAGATGGTGAAAATCCAGCTAGAGCCGTATAAAGATAACAACGATCTACTTTTATTAGAACCAAACTATAAAAAAAGGTGTGGACCAGGCAGAACTTGAAATAGTTCAAACTAAAACAACAAAAGTTTTTTTAAGAGACAAACAGGACTATGATACGGGGCTGTCAAAAGAGAGTGGGCTCTAAAAAATTAAAGAAGTAATACAAAAACAGTTTAAAAACAAAGACTTCCATTCCACATTGCAGGAATATAAGGACTCTAGAGCTATTTAAGGAGCAAATTTATACACCAAAGAAATGAGGAATGGCCCAAAGGAAAACCAAATAGCCATTATATTGGCTTCCTACACCATTGCACCTGCCAAATTACCTTTGCACATGACAAGGGACTCTCTATTTGCAACAAAAGAGAAGCAAGGGAAGGAACGCATGATGCATTGGATTACATCAGTCGGCGCCCATTGCGCGTCAGCAACAGATACACGATCGTTGCTGTCAGACATAGGGTCCGAGAGCGATTGCCAGACAGCCAATTTCTACATTCCACTCCCACACGGTATCACCCAATTTTTTTTTTTAGAATGGAGGAAGGAAGAGGGACACCATACCAGTTTCCCAGGAAGTGGAAATAGTAAAATACCATTAGGAAACCCGACATCCTTACAAAACTACAAGAAAAGAAGACTAGGGTTCCAGAGGGAGGAAGAGGAGGTTAGTAGAAATTGAAATAAGAACAAAAAGAAAGAATTTCCGAAGATATTCACTATTAGCCAGTATTCACTGACAAATATTGAAACAAAAACGGTATTGAGTAAGGTTTAACATTTGCTCCGGTCTGAGGGCCCAACAGTTTTCATTATTCATAGATGTCTATAAATTTGCCCGCAAATGAGCCCTACAAGAAATATTTGAAGGATGCCATATCAAACCAAAAGATACACCGAGAGAGGTTCGTTATGTATAGAAAATCCTTCCACATAGGAACTTCAGGAAAACAATCTACATTTTACCCTAAAGTTAGAAGGGACACTGGTAGTTCCTTTGTGAGATGGTTAATAAAGATCTGGAGGATTTTGTGTCGAACATATAAAATTAGGCATGATAATTTTAATGTTCAAGAGGAAGAGGCTGTTCAGAGTGAGAAAGCAATGCTTCTATGTCATTCAAGTCTGCAGATAAGGGTGGAGGTATTGTGGTCATGGCTAAGGACTATTACTATACAAGAGGCCATGAGCTATTGGAGACAGGACCACATACCTTCCCCCTTACAGGGACCCTTTGGTGCATTTTTCAGGCAGAATTAGGATTGTGACTACTGGCTTGGAATAGTGGGGTATATGCAGGATGCGTTTGACTTTTGTCTATTCGTTTCCCCCCCACTCCTTTGTTTTTTATTTTATACCCAAAATCCACAAAAGTTTACTTCACCCCCTGGTAGCCTATCATTTAGGTATTTCTTCACTCCAATTCTAATCTTTCCCAATTTATGATCATCACTTTACACCCTATAGTGCAATGGTGTTAAATCCTATTTTGGGACCACAACACATATATTACAAATTTTGAATGAAAAAGATCTGGAATGGCAGGCCTGGTTATAATTGGCTAAGGCTGACGTTACATCTTTATATTACTTTGATTGATCAAAAACAGGATTGCCAAGCCGTGTCTCGATATGGAAAATAGAACAATTATTCTTCAATTAAAAGGAGTTTTTGGTGGACAGTATTGGTTTATTTGGACTCACAATTATTCACCTTACATTCAACGTGATTACATTCAGAAATGCTGGCACCGCTATGGCATGAGGTTTGTTTACTAGTTATGACAATCTGTTTGGCAGTTGGAGGAGAATGTCATTTGGAACAACTGTTCTCCTAGGAGCGGGCCTGTGCTCTGGGTGGCGCTACATTGATGATGTGTTTTTATTTGGTTCAGGCAGTCAAGATCACTGGATGCCTTTTGCACTTATTTAAATGTAATCATCACAACCTTAATTTACGTGCAATCAACAGCCTGAGACATGATTTTAGATTAACTCATTTATATTATCAGAATAACTGTCAACAGGACTTTTTTTCAAGCAGTACAAGCTAAATTATGTACGTGCAGCAGATAGTCAGCACAACACACAAATGGCTGCGTAAATCCTAAGGGTCAGGCTAGTGCGCATAAGCGCAACTGTTGAGGATGAGGAACATTTTAAAAATGCAGGCAAAAGACTTAAAGTAAAGTTCTTGAGAGACAAATATCCAGAGAGTCTCTTAGAGAGGCATTCGACAAGTTACTAAAATAGAAAGAGATGACTTTACTCAAATAAATTATAAGAAAAAACGAACACAAAAAAAATGTAATTATAAAGTTGCTTTATTAACCCACTACAAAACGAGATGGCCCTAAAATAAAAACAGATTATAAACAAAATATTGGCCCATCTTGTTAAAAGAAGATGATATATGGTGGACTTCTCCCGAAAAACCCCACAAATATTCTAAGGATAATAATTTCAAATCTAATTAACCCCGGTGTCCAGCAGTTAAGCAACAGAAAAGAGGGGTGCGGTACTAAGGATTTTTCACTTGTGCGAAATGTGTGGCTTGATCCTATAGTATGAAATGCTAAACATTTTAATATAATTGTAAACCTCTGGAAGCCTATTCCATTAAGACATTTCTTAATTGCCATTCCACTTTGTATATACGTGCTTCAATGCCCTTGTGGCTTGCAGTATACTTGGCAGAACTGGGAGAACCTTCCAGAGACGTATATAGGAGCATGTTTATAACATCAAGAAAGGATTGGTCAAACATAGTGTCCCCATCATGTCTTTTGTGCCATAACAAAAACCTAAGGTTTGCACTGCCAGGACATTGAAGTGGTTCAGCCCGTTCTAAGAGGTGGGAGTAGATTAAAACAGGCCAGTATGCTTGCAGCATACTGGATTATGAACTAAAAACACTGTACCCTAGTAGGCTGAATATAGACTTCGAATTATAAAAGCCTTTTTATAATATGATCTTATGATGCTCATTTCTGTCAGACCCCATTATTTATTATTTTAAGATTCAATTTGTAATGTTTTAATGTTTATTTTTTTATGTGCTGTTTAATGTTAGGCAAGGTAATGTTTAGGCAAGCTTTGATGTTGTCTAGCGCGGACTATGGCAATCGATTGGTTTTCAAATAACACCGGTTATCTAATTAGTCAATAGAACCACCATGCAGTGTATATAAACTGCTGATTGTCCGGGCAAGTAAAAACCCGGAAGAAGTGCACGTATGTGCATGAAACGTCGTTGGGAGATTATCCTGTTTTTAGAGCTGTTCGTTTGGTTGTGGCGGATATTGGCAGCAGTTGTGTAGGCTGTGGGGGAAGGGAGAGGAAGAAGAGAAGCGATTTCGGTTAACACAGCGGTGTGTGACGTCAATCCACCCGGAAGTTCGGTGTTCGTGCAACTCACATCCATCCCCCCACCACGAGGCAATCCGACAGGAGCTCATTTATCATCAGAGAGAGCACCTGAGCGAGTCTTTCAGCATTCCTGCTTTTCCATTCCACTGTCCGTAAGTAGGGTTTCCAATTTACCCCTCTGGACTTAAGTGCTGTATCCTCCGGTGGAACCAGTATTTCCAAGTTAATAAATAGCTTTTGTTGGATTATAGCCTTGCTAGTGTCTGTCGGTTTATTGTGTGTTATGTTGTGTCATGTGTGAGTTTTAATGTTTAATGTCACTTTTTTGGCGTATGCCACCATTTATCTGTTTGTTTTCTTCTCTTTGTTACATATTGCACTACCATTTGGGTGTGAGCCGTTCGTTGACACCTTCACATGGCCTACTGTTCATTCAAGGACACTTTTGGTACTTTTCAAGAGACGGTTGGTTTTTATTCGAGTTATTATTTATTTTAGGCCTGAGTTGCGCAAGGAAATTCATTTTTCGCTAGGAGGATGTGGGACGTAACGAAATCGGGGGCCATGTCCCTTGCGGCGTGACCCTCCTTACCCATCACGAGTAACTGCAGTGGCTGACTGCCACTGCCCCCGTCGTACCACTGGCCCGCCGCCCAGGTGCATAACCTTGAATCTCTGCCGTCGCCATCTTGGATTCTGGCACTGATGTACAGGACTCTCAGCTGTGCTCCATAACTTCCTGGTCTCTCAGCACACACAGCAGTCTCCTCGACAGCCATCCGCCATGCCCCTCGTCCGGATTGGTCACTGTCCTTTAAATATCCTGCTTTGCCTTCACTTCCTTGCCGAGCATAGATCCTTATGGGATGTTACCTGTGTTTTTGCCATAACCCTGTTCTCTCGTTATATCTCTGTTTTTGTTCCAGTTCGTTGTACTGCCTCCAGTTGTCCTCCAGGCCTGCGCTGCTAGTCGAGTTCCTGGTTCTGAGACTTAGAGACCTGCTTCTTTTGCGCTTGTAACAGGGGTTACTAGTGCTGCCGGTCGGGTGTGCCCATTGCGGTCAGTCTTCCCCTCTCCTAGACCAGCGCCATGGGTCGTGGACGCCACTCGCCATAAACCTCGTTCCGACCTGCAGTGATGGCGCTGACGCAAAAGGACCAGCTTATTTCCTGTGTTGCCGACTCCCTGCTTGAAACTACGACTACAAGCCGGATATCTCCTAGCCTCCGACTCTGGCTTGTCCAACAACTATGCTGTGATCTCCAGCCTCCTGAACCCAGCCTGTTTGATATGAACTGCGCACTCCGGACCAGTCTGCGCGGTCTAAGGTCGGTGATTTCATAACCCAGACCTCAGCCGCCCGCGGTCGGTCCCGGTTTGTGGCGAGCAAGACCGTGAACAGTATGTCGCCCCCACAAAACCAGACCGCGACGTGGCAGGGTTGGTAAATGTTGTAACTAAACCTATGTACCAGGCTGTGGACCAATCCTCCCTGTTTGAAGAACAGTCTCTGTTGAAAAAAATGCCTCCGCCTAATCTTGCTTGTATGTACGAAGGATTTTTTAAACCTGAAGAAAGACTGACTCGTAAAGAAAATGCTGAATTAAATCTCAGGAATGTAGGAGTTTAGTTAAAGAAGATGTTTAAAGCCAGTACTCCCGACTGCTCCTTCTTAGGTCCACTCCGGGAATGGAAAATGGATTTTGGGGTACTGGTTCAGGCCATAGACACCACCCTTAAATTATTCCGGAATTTGACAGGAAAATAAGTTGAGCGTGAAACCTCTATTGCTGCATATGCATAGACTATCACAAACCCTGGTTCTGTCAGTCTGTGTGAAAACATTGAGGGTACCTCCCTCTCCAAACAATTGTCCAAACCCACCCCCACTATCACTGCCCCCTATGTAGAAGTTGCATGATTTCTAGCCCTGATGCCCTCCCATTGTGAAATCCCAAAGATATGTAGCATTAACCCCTGCCAGTCAGGTCTTGTGAGGTTCCCGTGGAGAGTTTTTTGTATTTCAAAGCTACGGCCCTAGTGTCTGAGAATCTACCCACCTTTCTAACTCAGACTCCAAACTCCTGCCCTTGAGGTTTTTCTTGCTTACCCCTGATAAGCAGCTCCTGCGTGCTCCCCATATCAGAGAATGAATCCCCAAGTCTGACAGCATAGTTTGCATGAATGACTCTCCAAAGCTTGCAGAGTCGTGGGATTTTTTACTAATAATCCCTGCTCAGCTCAAGTTTCGTTGCCGTTTGTCCCCTGGAAACTTCTGCTAAAATACTGGTTCCCAGTTAACAGGTATAGGAACGGGTTTTTCCATAAGCCTGTTCACCAGAATCCCCACTCCCAGGTTTTCGCTGACCGTCTGTAACTCAGATGCTGAGATCACCTGATTAAGCCCATAGTTCCTTGTATGGAATCTGTATCTCTTTTCTGATTTACCAAGACCCTCCTTCCCAAGAAAACCCTCCAGCATTCAGCCGTATCTTTGTCACCCCCTGAGTACAGTCAGGAAACCCACCCTGTCTATATTACAAATTACACAGGGATTATACCAAGTAAGTATAATGAGAAGGATGTTGATCCAGGGATTTAATCCGTATGCCAATTCTTGGAGCAGGAAGGACTTCATTTTCCCTTAATGGGGTTTTGGTTTGCCTTCCTCGGATCAATGAAGTAAGTATAGATATAGGATGGGATAAGTTTCTGTTGTCAAAGTTAGCCTAGGTTGAATTGATGGACGACGTCTTTTTTGCAACCTCTTTACTAGGTAACTATGTAGCTATGTAAGGTGTAAAAATCTGAGCTTTTTGTCTTCTTCACTTGCCCTAAACCTTTGTATTTACACTGCATCTAAATGTGCTCCACAACCATTGGGTGATTAAGAGGCTAAGAGATTTTAAACACCCCTGTGTTAAGGGGACCTTCTCACAAATATCCTGCAAACCTAGAATCCATGAGTAGTCCTAAGTCACTTCCACAATATCTGATTTTCTTGTTAGGTTGGTGAAACCCAGACACCCACATAACATGGCTAGCAGTCCGTTATAAGAATTTATGCACTAGTAAACATACCTATTTCTGATTTTCAGAGGTGAGGAGCGGCGCATTCCAGGTATCTGCCAGGTACATACTGAGTATTTGCTCGAATAAAGTGTGTCGGTGCAGTAGAGTTGTGGTCCAGAGACTCGTGGGCACTCATTGGTCTTGGAGACATGGAGTTATTCCTAAATTGTTTTAGGCGAGCAGGGGATCCATAAACCAGCATTTCATTGGCGAGTACAAACTTAGGATAAGAGAGTGGTGGCACAGACATTTTTGGTACGGGGCTCGCCACGGCAAAGGACTTGTAAATTCAGAGCTGTGGAGAAGGAGGCATTTCCAGAATAGAAACAGCAGAGGGGCCCCAGCTGGGTACCCGGTCCCCAATAATCGTACCAGAGTGCGGGCCAAGAGGCACAGATAATTGTCCGGGTATAATAGGGAGACCCTCCGGACAGGCCAAGTTTTTGCTGACATCAGCACATGAAAATTTGAGAGGGTCTTCTCCTCCAGAAGTTTTCTGGGTAGTGGTCAGCGAGGGTATAGGGTGGGTGGGTGCATTGCCAGGTATGGTTATAGTAGATGACAAGATGAACAGTAAACCAGGCTTAGGGACCAAAATCTTGAGGTGCGAACTGAGTATTTCCAACACAGAGGACACAGGCACAACAGAAGGTTCCGTGAGGGATAACCATGGGTTCGCTGAGGCAGAGAAGCAATCAGTAGTGGAGCTCCCAAATATTGTAGAACGCTCAGAGAGAGACAGTATAGTCTGTGATCTCAACCTCCCAGAGTCCAAGCCAGAGACAATAGGGAGAGAAACCCCATCGTTAAAGTCATACTGAGGTACTTCAGGGGCCACCAAATGGTCAGAGAAAAGGAAACTGCCCTCCCGCACCGGGGATTTGGAGCTCGGCAAGGGTTACTTCGGATATGGCACCAGAGTTCGGGGAAGGTATACAGGGCCTTGCAGAGATTTGAACAACCCCATGAGGCGAATTACGTGCTGCCACGAACTCCAAGGGCATCGTAATTGTTATAGGAGTGGGGGTAGGAATAAGCTCTGGACCTTTAATATCTGGAACTTGACAATCAGGCAGTGCAGGGGCAGCGGAGGGAGGGAAGCTAGTGTCTGGAGCTGGAGGCTCAGAATCTGTAACAGGGACATCAGGCACACTGGTAGAAGGAGAACTAGCATCTGAAGCTGACGCCTGGGAATCAGTGATGGGTACTGGGGAAGTTAGAGGGTCAATAAGCGGTAAGTTGGAACCGGGAAAAGTCTTAATAGCAAAAACCTTAGTAGGAAAAAGTGTTTTATCAAAAACTGCAAGGGCCCTAACTGGGGTACTTGTCATGACTGTGCGTGAACACTGTTGCGAGCAGGATAAGCATAAAGATCAACAAGCACCGTAGATGACAAGATGAACAGTTAACACCAAGCTTAGGGACCAAAATCTTGAGGCGCGAACTGAGTATTTCCAACACAGGGACACAGGCACAACAGAAGGTTCCGTGAGGGATAACCCATGGGTTCGACTGAGGCAGAGAAGCATCAGTAGTGGAGCTCCCAAATAGTTGTAGAACAGCTCAGAAGAGAGACAGTATAGTCTGTGATCTCAACCTCACAGAGTCCAAGCCAGAGGACAATAGGGAGAGGAAACCCATTGTTACAGTCATACTGATGGTTACTCAGGGCCCACCACATAGTCAGAGAAAAGGAAACGCCTCCCGCACGGGGATTTGGAGCTCGGCAAGGGTTACTTGGATATTTGCACGAGTTCGTTGGGGGACATCAAGGGTATACAGGGCCTTGCAGAGATTTGAACAACCGCATGAGGCGAATACGTGCTGCCACGAACTCCAAGGGCATGTAATTGTTAGGATGGTGTGGTGGGTAGAATAAGCTCTGTGCTTTTATATCTGAACTGACAATCAGGCAGTGCAGGTGGCAGCGGAGGAGGGAAGTAGTGTCTGGAGCTGGGGGCTCAGAATCTGTACAGGGACATCAGGCACCACGTGGTGAAGGAGAACTAGCGTCTGAAGCTGACGCCTGGAATCAGTGTGGGTACTGGGGAAGTTTAGGGTCATAAGCGGTAAGTTTGAACCGGGAAAAGTCTAAATAGCAGAAACCTTAGTAGGAAAAAGAGTTTATCAAAAACTGCAAGGGCCAATGGGTGGTACTGTATGACAAAATGAAAATAGGTATGTTTATAGTGCATAAATTCTGATAACGGACTGCTAGCCAGTGATGTGGGTGTCTGGTTTCTATCTAACAAGAAATCAGATATTGTGGAAAGTGACGTTAGGACTAATACATGGAAGTTATGGTTTGCAGGATAGATATGGTGTTGAGAAGGTACCCTTTAACACAGGGTTTTAATCTTAGCCCTGAATAAACCCAATGGTTGCTGGAGCACATTTAGATGCAGTGCTAAAGGACAAAGGTTTAGCAAGTGAAGGAAGACAAAAAAGCTCAGATTTATACACCTTACATAGCTACATAGTTACATAGTAAATGAGGTTGAAAAAAGACGTACGTCATCCAGTTCAACCTATGCTAAATTTAGACAACAGATATTGTATCCTATATCTTACTTACTTATTGATCCAGAGGAAGGGCAAACAAAACCCCATTAAGGGGAAAAATGAATTCCTTCCTGACTCCAAGAATGGCAATCGTGATTAATCCCTGGACATTAAAACATTCTTCCTCATGTATACTTACTTGGTATATCCCTGTAATTGTGAATATAGACAGGGTGGTTTCTGACTGTACTAAGGGGGTGACAACGATACGCTGCTCTCTGGAGGGGTTGCTTGGGAAGGAGTGGTCTGGAAATCAGAAAAGACTGACAGATTCCATGACAAGGGAACTATGTGCTAAGCAGGGATCACACATGAGTGACAGACTGGGTCAGCGAAATACCTGGGAGTGGGGATTCTGGGAACAGGCTTAGGGAAAAACCCGGTTCCTGAATACCTTTAACTGGACCCGTATTTTAGCAGAAGTGTCAAGGGAACGGCAACGGAAACTTGAGGCTGAAGTGAAGCAGGGAGATTATAGTAAAGAAAATCCAACGACTCTGCAAGCTTTGGAGAGTCATTCAGTGCAACCTATGCTGTCAGACTTGGGGATTCATTCTCTGATATGGGGAGCACGCAGAGCTGCTTATCAGGGGTTAAAGCAGAAAAAACCTCAAGGGCAGGAGTTAGGGATTCTGAGTTAGAAAGTGTGGGTAGATTCTCAGACACTAGGGCCGTAGCTTTTGAAATACAAGAAAACTCCACGGGAACCTCACAGACCTGACTGGCAGGGGTTAATGCAGACATATCTTTGGGATTTAAGCAATGGGAGGTGCAATCAGGGCTAGAAATCATGGCAACTTCTACCTTAGGGGGCAGTGATAGTGGGGTGGTTTGGACATTGTTTGGAGAGGGAGGTACCCTCACATGTTTAACAACAGGACTGACAGAACAGGGTTTGTGAATAGTCTATGCATAGGCAGCAAGTAGAGGTTCACGCTCACTTATTTTCCTGTCAAATTCCAGGAATAATTTAAGGGTGGTGTCTATGGCCTGAACCAGTACCCCAAAATCCCAAGTTTCCAGTCCCGGAGTGGACCTAAGAAGGAGCAGTCGGGAGTACTGGGCTTGAAACATCTTCTTTAACTCTCTACATTCCTGAGATTTAGTCAGCATTTCTTTACGAGTCAGTCTTTCTGCAGGGGTTAATCCTTCGTACATACAAGCAAGATTAGGCGGAGGCAGTTTTTCAAACAGATACTGTTCTTCAAACAGGGATTGGTCCACAGCCTGGGACATAGGTTTAGTTACACATTTACCAACCCCTGCCACGGCGCGGTCTGGTTTTGTGGGGCCGAGCATACTGTCACGGTCGTGCTCGCCACAAACTGGGACCGGACCGCGGGGCTGAGGCTGGGTTATGAAATCACCGACCTTAGACCGCGCAGACTGGTCCGGAGTGCGCAGTTCAAAGTCAAACAGGCCAGGTTCAGGACTGGAGATAACAGCATAGTTGTTGGACAAGCCAGAGTCGGGGTAGGAGATATCCGGGTAGTCGTAGTTCAAACAGGGAGTCGGCAACAGGAAATCACGCTGGTCCTTTTGCGTCAGCGCAATCGCTGCAGGTCAGGAACGAGGTTTATGCGAGTGGCGTCCACGACCCATGGCGCCGGTTTAGGAGAGGGAAGACTGACCGCAATGGACACACCACCAGGCAGCACTAGTAACCCCGTGTTACAGCGCAAAAGAAGCAGGTCTCTAAGAACCAGGAACTCAGCGTAGCAGCAGCAGGCCTGGAGGCAACTGGACGAGTACAACGAACTGGAACAAAAACAGAGATACATAACGAGAGAACAGGGCTTATGGCAGAAACACAGGTAACATCCCATAAGGATCTTTGCTCGGCAAGGAAGTGAAGGCAAAGCAGGATATTTAAAGCGACAGTGACCAATCCGGACGAGGGGCATGGCGGAGGCGTGTCGAGGAGCTGCTCGTGAGTGGCTGAGAGACCAGGAATTAGTGGAGCACAGCTGAGAGTCTGTAACACCAGTGCCAGAATCCAAGATGGCGACGGCAGAGTTCAAGGTATGCACTGGGCGGCGGCATGGGTAGCGACGGGGGGCAAGGGCAGCAGCCACTGCAGTACTCGTAGTGGGTAAGGAGGGGTCACGCCGCAAGGGACATGGCCCCCGATTCGTTACAGTCCCACATCCTCCGAGAGAAAAGAAAGAATTGCCTGCGCCAAATCAGTCCTTAAAATAATAATAACTCCGAATAAAAACCAAACCGTCTCTTGAAAAGTCCAAAAAGTGTCCTTGAACAGATAGGCAGTGAAGGTGTCAACGAACGGCTCACACCAAATGGTAGTGCAATATGTAAAAAAGAGAAGAAAACAAACAGATAATGGTGCAGTACGCCAAATAAGTTGATATTAAAACATTAAAAACTCACACATGACAAACATAACACACATAACAGACAGACACTAGCAAGGCAATAATCCTAACAAAAAGCTATTTATTAACATAGAAATACCAGGTTCCGGAGGATACAGCACTTACGTCCAGAGGGGTAAAATTGAAACCCTACTTACAGGACAGTGGATGGTAAAAGCAGTAAAGCTGAAGATCGCTCAGGTGCTCTTCTCTGATGATAACTGGAGCTCCTTTAGGGATTGCCTAGTGTGGGGGATGGATGTTGAGTTGCACGAAAACCGGAACTTCCGGGTGGATGTGACGTCACACACCGCGGTGTTACCGAAATCGCTGCTCTTCTTCCTCTCCATTCCCCCACAGCCTACACAACTGCTGCCAATATCCTCCACAACCAAACGAACAGCTCTAAAAACAGGATAATCTCCCAACGACGTTTCATGCACATACGTGCACTTCTTCAGGGGTTTTACTTGCCCGGACAATCAGCAGTTTATATACACTGCATGGGTGGTTCTAATTGACTAATTAGATAACACGGTGTTATTTTAACCCATCGATTGCCATAGTCAGAGCTAGACAACATCAAAGCTTGCTAAACATACATTGCAGAACATTAAACAGCACATAAAAAAATTAAAACATTAAAACATTTAAAATTGAATCTTAAAATAATAAATAATGGGGCTGACAGAAAATGAACATAATATATCATATTATAAAAAGGCTTTTAATTCGAAGTCTATATTCAGCCCTCTAGGGGACAGTGTTTTTAGTTCATAAATCCAGTATGCTTCAAGCATACTGGCCTGTTTTAATCTACTCCCACCTCTTAGACTGGGCTGAACCACTTCAATGGCCTGGCAGTGCAAACCTTTAGGATTTTTGTTATGGCACAAAAGAAAATGATGGGAGACACTATGTGTGACCAATCCTTTCTTGATGTTATAAACATGCTCATAGATACGTCTCTGGAAGGTTCTCCCAGTTCTGCCAATATACTGCAAGCCACAAGGGCATTGAAGCAAGTATATTACAAAGGTGGAATGGCAATTAAGAAATGTCTTAATGGGATAGCTTCCAGAGGTTACATTAGATGTAAAATGTTTAGCATTCATACTATAGGAGCAAGCCACACATTTCGCACAAGTGAAAAATCCTTTAGTACCCCCTATCTGTTTCTGTTGCTTAACTGGACACTCGGGGGTAATTTAGATTTTAAATTATTAGCCTTAGAGAATATAATTTGGGGTTTTTCTGGGAGAATGTCCACCAATATATCATCTTTTAACAAGATGGGCCAATATTTGTTTATAATCTGTTTTATTTTAGGGGCCATCTCGTTGTAGTGGGTTATAAAAGCAACTTTATAATTACATTTTTTTGTTGTGTCTTTTTTCTTATTATTATATTTGAGTAAAGTATCTCTTTCTATTTTAGTAACTTGTTCGAATGCCTCATCTAAGAGACTCTCTGGATATTTTCTCTCAAGAAATTTACTTTATAGGTCTTTTGCCTGCATTTTAAAAGTCTCATCCTCAGAGCAGTTGCGCTTAAGGCGCACTAGCTGACCCTTAGGGATATTACGCAGCCATTGTGGGTTGTGCTGACTATCTGCACGTACATAATTATTAGCTTGTACTGGCTTGAAAAAAGTCCTGGTGTGAAGTGTATTCTGATCAATATAAATGTGTAAATCTAAAAAATCAATGTGCTCAGTGCTGTGATTGCAAGTAAATTTAAGGTTGTGATGATTACAATTTAAATAAGTGCAAAAGGCATCCAGTGAGGCTTGACTGCCTGACCAAATAAAAAACACATCATCAATGTAGCGCCACCAGAGCACCAGGCCCGCTCCTAGAGGACAGTTGTTCCAAATGAATTCCTCCTCCCAACTGTCCATAAACAGATTGGCATAACTAGGAACAAACCTCATGCCCATAGCGGTGCCACATTTCTGAATGTAATAACGTGAATTGAAGGTGAAATAATTGTGAGTCAAAATAAACCAAATACTGTCCACCAAAAAACTCCTTTTAATTGAAGAATAATTGTTTCTATTTTCCAATATGCGAGACACGGCTTGGCAGCCTAGTTTGTGATCAATCAAAGTATATAAAGATGTAACGTCAGCCGTAGCCAATATATAACCAGGCTGCCATTCCAGATCTTTCAAAATTTGTAATATATGTGTTGTGTCTCGCAAATAGGATTTAACACCAGTGACTATAGGTTGTAAGTGATGATCAATAAATTGGGAAAGATTAGATGTGAGTGAAGAAATACCAGAAATGATAGGTCTACCAGGGGGTGAAGTAAGACTTTTGTGGATTTTGGGTATAAAATAAAACAAAGGAGTGGGGGAAACTGAATAGACAAAAAGTCAAACTCATCCTGACATATAGCCCCACTATTCAAGCCAGTAGTCAGCAGATCCCCTAATTCTGCCTGAAAATGCACCAAAGGGTCACCTGTAAGGGGAAGGTATGTGGTCCTGTCTCCCAATAGTCTCATGGACTCTTGTATATAATAGTCCTTATCCATGACCACAATACCTCCACCCTTATCTGCAGACTTGATGACAATAGAAGCATTGCTTTCCAAACTCTGAACAGCCTCTTTCTCTTGAACATTAAAATTATCATGCCTAATTTTATATGTTCGACACAAATTCTCCAGATCTGTATTAACCATCTCCACAAAGGAACTTACCAGATGTCCCTGCGAACATTTAGGGTAAAATGTAGATGGTTTCCTGAAGTTCCTATGTGGAGGATTTTCTATACTACGAACCTCTCTCGGTGGATCTGTTTGGTTTGATATGGCATCCCTTGCAAAATATTTCTTTAGGGCTCATTTGCGGGCAAATTTATAGACATCTATGAATAGATTAAAACTGTTAGGCCCGCAGACCGGAGCAAATGTTAAACCCTTACTCAATACCTTTTTTTCAATATTTGGCAGTGAATACTGGCTAATATTGAATATATTCGGAAATTCTTTCTTTTTCTTTATTCAATTTCTACTAACACCTCCTCTTCTCCCTCTGACCCTGTCTTTCTTTTCTTGTAGTTGGAAGGAGGTCGGGGTTCTAATGGTAGTTTTACTATTTCCACTTCTGGGAATACTGTATGTGTTCTCTCTCCTTCCTCCATTCTAAAAAAGAAAAATTGGGTTTAGTAGCCGGTGTGGGGAGTGGAGTGTAGGAAATGCTGTCTGCATCGCTCTCGGACCCTATGTCTGACAGCAACGTGTATCTGTTGCTGACCGCAATGGGCGCCGACTGAGGTAATACCAATGCATCATAGCGTTCCTTTGCTCTCTTTTGTTGCAAATAGAGAGTCTTGTCATGCAAAGGTAATTTGGCAGGTGCTAATGGTGTAGGAGCCAATATATTGCTATTGGGTTTCTTTGGGCCATTCCTCATTTCTTTGTGTATAAATTTGCTCCTAACAGCTCTAGAGTCCTTAATTCCTGCATGTGGAATGGAATTCTTTTGTTTTACTGTTTTTGTATTACTTTCTTTAGATTTTTTAGCCCAATCTCTTTGACAGCCCGTATCATAGTCTTGTTTGTCTCTAAAAAACTTTTGTTGTTTAGTTTGAACTATTTCAAGTTCTGCCTGGTCCAACCTTTTTTTAATAGTTGGTTCTAATAAAAGTAGATCGTTGTTATCTTTATACGGATCTAGCTGGATTTTCATCTCTAAAATCTGATCATCCAATTCGGTAAGGGTCTTTCTTCGCTGACGTACCGATAGTTTCATGTGAGCAAATGAGCACTGATCAAGTATCTCATTCCACTCTTTCATGAAAGTATCATTATGTGCATCTGCAGTGGGTTTTTTGCGAACTCTAAGGCCCCTTGGAATGCGGTGGTTCTCCAAATACTTGCTCAGTGTGGTAGCCTCCCACCATTGTTTGCTTTCTAGCATAAGGGTTTTCTCCAACCGAGCAAGTATTGGATGAAAATCGTCAGCCGCATTTTCAACAAATTGAACAGAATTGGGATCACTAAAAATATGGTCAACATTGACATTTCTACGAGATCTCAGATGAAATAAAGAACTCATAGCAAATTAGTATCTTGGCATACTGTACAAATGAATGACAATAATATGTGAAGCAGCTAACACCAAATTGTACAAAAAACAAACTAAAGAAAAAAGACGGTGCAAAACAGCACTAAAAAAATAATAATAACAACAATACTTGAAATAAATATTGCAGGCAGCCTGGCAAATACTGACTGTACAGTCAGAAAATGAACCACAGAGAAAAGAAAGAATTGCCGGTGCCAAATCAGTCCTTTAAATAATAATAACTCAGAATAAAAACCAAACCGAAGAAGAGCAGCGATTATAAGTGTATATAAACTGCTGATTGTCCGGGCAAGTAAAACCCCTGAAGAAGTGCACGTATGTGCATGAAACGTCGTTGGGAGATTATCCTGTTTTTAGAGCTGTTCGTTTGGTTGTGGAGGATATTGGCAGCAGTTGTGTAGGCTGTGGGGGAATGGAGAGGAAGAAGAGCAGCGATTTCGGTAACACCGCGGTGTGTGACGTCACATCCACCCGGAAGTTCCGGTTTTCGCGCAACTCAACATCCATCCCCCACACGAGGCAATCCCTAAAGGAGCTCCAGTTAGCATCAGAGAAGAGCACCTGAGCGATCTTCAGCTTTACTGCTTTTACCATCCACTGTCCTGTAAGTAGGGTTTCAATTTTACCCCTCTGGACTTAAGTGCTGTATCCTCTGGAACCCAGTATTTCTATGTTAATAAATAGCTTTTTGTTAGGATTATAGCCTTGCTAGTGTCTGTCTGTTATTGTGTGTTATGTTTGTCATGTGTGAGTTTTTAATGTTTTAATGTCAACTTTTTTGGCGTACTGCACCATTATCTGTTTGTTTTCTTCTCTTTTTTACATATTGCACTACCATTTGGTGTGACCCGTTCGTTGACCCCTTCACTGCCTATCTGTTCAAGGACACGTTTGGGACTATTCAAGAGACGGTTTGGTTTTTATTCGGAGTTATTATTATTTAAAGGACTGATTTGGCGCCGGCAATTCTTTCTTTTCTCTGTGGTTCATTTTCTGACTGTACAGTCAGTATTTGCCAGGCTGCCTGCAATATTTATTTCAAGTATTGTTGTTATTATTATTATTTTTTGCGCTGTTTTTTACCGTCTTTTTTCGTTAGTTTGTGTTTTGTACAATTTGGTGTTAGCTGCTTCATTCATTCATTCATTTGTATGCCAAGATACTAATTTGCTATGAGTTCTTTATTTCATCTGAGATCTCGTAGAAATGTCAATGTTGACCATATTTTTAGTGATCCCAATTCTGTTCAATTTGTTGAAAATGCGGCAGAGGATTTTCATCCAATACTTGCTCGGTTGGAGAAACCCTTATGCTCGAAAGAAAACAATGGTGTGAGGCTACCACACTGAGCAAGTATTTGGAGAACCACCGCATTCCAAGGGGCCTTAGAGTTCGCAAAAAACCAACTGCAGATGCACATAATGATACTTTCATGAAAGAGTAGAATGAGATACTTGATCAGTGCTCATTTGCTCTCATGAAACTATCGGTACATCAGCGAAGAAAGACCCTTACCGAATTGGATGATCAGATTTTAGAGATGAAAATCCATCTAGATCCGTATAAAGATAACAACGATCTACTTTTATTAGAACCAACTGTTAATAAAAGGTTGGACCAGGCAGAACTTGAAATAGTTCAAACTAAACAACAAAAGTTTTTTAGAGACAAACAGGACTATGATACGGGCTGTCAAAGAGATTGTGCTAAAAAATCTAAAGAAAGTAATACAAAAACAGTAGAACAAAAGAATTCCATTCCACATGCAGGAATTAAGGAATCTAGAGTTGTTAGGAGCAAATTTATACACAAAGAAATGAGGAATGGCCCAAAGAAACCCAATAGCAATATATTGGCTCCTACACCATTAGCACCTGCCAAATTACCTTTGCATGACAAGACTCTCTATTTGCAACAAAAGAGAGCAAAGGAACGCTATGATGCATTGGTATTACCTCAGTCGGCGCCCATTGCGGTCAGCAACAGATACACGTTGCTGTCAGACATAGGGTCCGAGAGCGATGCAGAGAGCATTTCCTACACTCCACTCCCCACACCGGCTACTAAACCCAATTTTTCTTTTTTAGAATGGAGGAAGGAGAGAGAACACATATTCCCAGAAGTGGAAATAGTAAAACTACCATTAGAACCCCGACCTCCTTCCAACTACAAGAAAAGAAAGACAGGGTCAGAGGGAGAAGAGGAGGTGTTAGTAGAAATCGAATAAAGAAAAAGAAAGAATTTCCGAATACATTCAATATTAGCCAGTATTCACTGTCAAATATAAAGTGTAATAATAAAGTTGCTTTTATTACCCAGTACAACGAGATGGCCCCTAAAATAAAACAGATTATAAACAAATATTGGCCCATCTTGTTAAAAGATGATATATTGGTGGACATCTCCCAGAAAACCCCCAAATAATATTCTCTAAGTCTAATAATTTAAAATCTAAATTAGCCCCGAGTCTCCAGTTAAGCAACAGAAACAGATAGGGGGTCCTAAAGGATTTTTCACTTATGCGAAATGTGTGGCTTGCTCCTATAGTATGAAGGCTAAAAAATTTACATCTAATAAAACCTCTGGAAGCTATCCCATTAAGACATTTATTAATTGCCATTCCACCTTTGTTATATACAGTACTTGCTTCAATGCCCTTGTGGCTTGCAGTATATTGGCAGAACTGAGAGAACCTTCCAGAGACGTATCTATGAGCATGTTTATAACATCAAGAAAGGATTGGTCACACATAGTGGTGAAGCATACTGGATTTATGAACTAAAAACACTGTCCCCTAAAGGGCTGAACATAGACTTCGAATTAAAAGCCTTTTTATAATATGATATATTATGTTCACTGCTGCCAATATCCTCCACAACCAAACGAACAGCTCTAAAAACAGCCCCTGAAGAAGTGCACGTATGTGCATGAAACGTCGTTGGGAGATTATCCTGTTTTTAGAGCTGTTCGTTTGGTTGTGGAGGATATTGGCACAGTTGTGTAGGCTGTGGGGGATGGAGAGGAAGAAGAGCAGCGATTTCGGTAACCACGCGGTGTGTGACGTCACATCCACCCGGAAGTTCCGGTTTTCGTGCAACTCAACATCCATCCCCCACACTAGGCAATCCCTAAAGGAGCTCCAGTTATCATCAGAGAGAGAGCACCTGAGCGATCTTCAGCTTTACTGCTTTACCATCCACTGTCCTGTAGTAGGGTTCAATTTTACCCCTCTGGACGTAAGTGCTGTATCCTCCGGAACCTGGTATTTCTATGTTAATAAAATAGCTTTTGTTAGGATTATGCCTTGCTAGTGTCTGTCTGTTATGTTGTGTTATGTTTGTCAGTGTGAGTTTTTAATGTTTTAATATCAACTTATTTGGCGTACGCACCATTATCTGTTGTTTTCTTCTCTTTTTTACATATTGCACTACCATTTGGTGTGAGCCGTTCGTTGACCCCTTCACTGCCTATCTGTTCAAGGACACTTTTGGGACTTTTCAAGAGACGCTTTGTTTTTTATTCGGAGTTATTATTTTTTAAAGCACTGATTTGGCGCTGTCAATTCTTTCTTTTCTCTGTGGTTCATTTTCTGACTTTACAGTCAGTATTTGCCAGGCTGCCTGCAATATTTATTTCAAGTATTGTTGTTATAATTATTTTTTTAGTGCTGTTTTGCACCGTCTTTTTTCGTTAGTCCCACATCCTCCACTTTATCTGGAAACAGCGCAAACCCAGAGTCCCGAGATCGGTCTTGTTATCCCCGAAGACAAGAGGTGGTCTGGGGGTGCCTGACGTGGTCAGATACTACCAAGCAGCTCAACTACGGCAGACGGTGGTCTGGAATAATTCCCTGACTTCCAACTGCTGGCTGGCAATAGAATCTCACCACGCATCTCCCACCCCTCTTCCAGTAATCCTGTGGTCCCAGGCATATAAAGATAAGAAACCTCAGAAATTCGAACTTGGAGCAATGAGATGCACATTGTGCACTTGGATCAAAAACAAAGGGAAATATGGCCTATCTTCATCCCCCTCCCAACTAACCCCCCATCTTCGGAAACCCAGAATTCCCGCCTGTGTGCTCCCGTAACCAATTTGGTCAATTTCAGGACCTAGACATTAGAATGGTTGCTGACTTGCTGAAGAATGAGGAAGTTCTGTCCTTCCAGGAGCTCAAGAATAAATACTCCTCCCCTGACCTTCATATCTTTAAATTCCTGTAAATAAGGCATTTTCTTCGAGCCCTATCCCAAAACTCTAAATTCCCCCCACGGACCAGATTCGAATCACTCTGCTTAAAAGGAGAATACCAGAGAGGATTAATCTCTGAGATTTACAGAGTGATCGAGGCTACCCTCCCCCTCCCCCCGTCCCACTCCTACATGCAAAAGTGAAACGCTGACCTAAACCTGCAAATGGACCTTGAGGACTGGGAGGATGTCTGGGAAGCAGCCACCAAAACTTCGATTTGCTTCATAACAAAAGAAAATATCTATAAAATCCTATTTCAGTGGTACCTAAACCCGAGCAGACTGAGCCAGATCTTCCCGGCACACCAGATTTGTGCTGGAGGGGATGTGGTCAAAGGGGTGACATGGCCCATATTTGGTGGTCATGCCCAGAGATCCAGAAGTTCTGGACCAGAGTCCAGAGACTCCTATATGAAACCATAGGAATGGAAGTTCCCTTGGACCCTCTGACCTATGTGCTAGGAAAGCCACTAGAGAACCTCACCACACCACTGTCCAGACTGATCTCTGCTATCCTAACAGCAGTTAGGTGTTCAATCGCAGCAGCTTGGAACCAAACAAAGGCTCCCTCTAGGAGAACAGCGGTAAACAGAATAGACACGGTTATGAATATGGAAAGGCTGACAGCCATGCTAAAACAGAAAATGCCCCAATTCTATAATACCTGGGAACTATGGCCTGGATCGGGAGCCCCGTCTCTCCTACAGATCCTGGCCCAGAACTGACCCTTTGGAGGTGCGGGGGATCGGAGACCCCTCAAACCCCAAACCCCTATTATCATCCTCCTCCACCCCCTCCTCCCTTCTCTCTCTTTGTGTCATTCCCACCTATCCCCTGCTCTTTGTCCCCCCCTCTTTCCACTTTAAAAACAGAAAAAGGCTTATTGGAATGTCTCATATTTATCACAGTCATGTGCCTATGACTTCTATGCCAACTATCTACTGTTATCATTTCCTGTAATTTTTTCTTTTCTGTGCAACCTTCCAATAAAGGAAAAAGATTGGTAAAAAAAAAAAAAGAATAGTATTCTCAAACGCCCCGCCCTAAGAGGAGGATTAGCAGTACCTTGCTTGTTATCGTATTTTCGAGCGGCACAATTATGTCAAGTTGTACAATGGCACCGTCACCCCAGCCTCCAAAGGTGGGTTGAATTAGGGGAAGACTGCTGTGCCCCTGTCACTTTACAGGACCTAATTTGGCTTCCAAAACGGGTGTTTAAAACCGCCAAGTAGCCACTTTCCGCCATGAACAGCTCCCTGACGATCTGGGAGGCCACCAAATATCGATATGCTCTGACAAACAGGCATACTCTCATGACCCCCTTTGTGGGTAACCCTGATTTCGCTCCGGGCCTGACAAGCAATAACTTTGCAATCTGGAAACAAAAAGGCCTCAGTTGGCTATTACATCTGTAAGGAAGGAAAATTATAAAAAAACCTTTGAACAAATCAAATCTGAGAAAGAGATACCAAACCCTGAGTTTTTTAAATACCTCAAGATCAGAGCGTTCTACACAAAACTTCCAATTCGGCCTTAGAGAACGAATTTTGAACAGCTCTATTCTAGGAGTACAGATACAACGGGACTCACATCTAGGATATACAAGGAGGTAGTGTGTGCATCAAATGACAATGACAACCGACTTAGTTACCAACGACGCTGGGAAATAGACTTTGGTGAGACACTAGAAGATGAAGACTGGGATTCTATTTTACTGGCAGTAGGTAAGAGTCCCATTTGCACCGCATTACGGGAGAATGCATATAAGGTCCTAATGCGGTGGTATCTGACCCCAACAAGATTGGCTAGGTTTGTCAAGAGCTACTCCCCATTGTGTCCTAAACAATGTGGAGAACAGGCAGACTTGTTGCATATGCTGTGGAGCTGCACCAAAGTGGCCCGATTTGGGAAGAAATTCGGATCTGGCTGCAGATTATTCTTGGCATCTCGGTTCCCTTTGATCCCTGGCTGTTCCTGCTTGGTAGGCACACTCAGGGACCAAACAGATCAGAACACAAATTAGTTGCACATTTTGCAACAGCCACACGGTGTGAGCTCGCAGCACTATGGAAGCAACCAGAGATACCCGTGATCCCTAAAATTAGAAACAGAATTTGGTATGTTTGTCAGATGGGACAGTTGACAAGTCTAGTCAATGACACCGGCACAAAATTCCTCAAAATATGGTCCCCGTGGTTGGACAATTCAGACATCCCTGGGGTAGATACTGCCAATATCCTGCAGTGATAGGTAAATGTGCATTCTCCTCTGACAAACCAGTTTTGACAAAGGACGATAGGGTAGACAGTTAAGATAAGATGAACAGGACGCGATAGAGCCATACCTGGACCTGAGGAGACAACAGTTGCGATGACAACAGAGCACTGTTACGAGAAGAGAAAGGCGGAATCCATCTACGCCTGCAATCCCCCTATCCCCCCCACCTTCTGTAGTACATGTCAGAGTATGTCGGTGTTACCCCCCAGTGAGTCAAGTTGTTTTCGTATGTTGTGTCCTGTCTTATTTGTTTTGGTAATTGATTGTATGGAAAACTGTGAAAACGGGATATTTGGTAACACCAAAATATGATAATGGGTTGGAAGATTGTTTACTTTCTGTACCAGATACCCAATAAAAATTTGATGTGGAAAAAAAAAGAATTCTGACAGTTGGGATTCTGACAGTTAAGGGGACTGTTAGTTGAAAGCTGGATACTGAAGGGGTAGGGTGTGAGTGTGCAGGTGCCTGTGGCATCTGCACTAGGCCAGATACCCCTGATAGGCCCCAGCTAGGCCCAACTCCCCTCAGTTTGTGGCTGCTACAGGTACAGGCACATAGATAGAGAATCTGCCCCTGCAGCTTGTAGTTAGGGACACAGACAGGACACAGCGGCATCCTGGCTCTTGGTGGTCTGGGACCAGACCACCCCGACGGAAGAGACTGTCCTTGAGGTGGACATCCCACGCAGATCATCGTTGGGTCCGTGAACCCCATCGCAGGACGCAGCTCGCCCGGGTGCTGACGCACCCGGCAGGTACCCCATGTACAAGTGCACCAATATACACTATAGTGGCAGCGCTGACCACATATAAGGGTGAGGGGTTATATCCTTGTGGACAATAGAGTGGTTGAGTGCTTGAGGGCCCCATCAGATACTGTGTGGACTGTGAACAAGTGTGTGGGACACTGGGCGAGTGGTTAGGGCCGTGAGAGGCCTGGTGGGTAGGCTGTAACCAGTAGCCATATTATCGTTCTGTAGTAAAGTGGTTATTTTATGTTTTACCCATTGTGTGTGGTTATTGTATAAGTATATGTATATAGGTCCTGTAACGGGTAATTCCACACAGTAGAATCCGTTACAGGTGGAGGCGCTGAAGAACACCGTACCAGTTATACTCCAGGCTCCCTGCAGTGGAGGCTCAGACCTCCTGTGAGCCACAAGTATTGCACCACACACACCGTAAACACACATTCTTCAAGGGGGTGGGGGAAAGTGCGCTACATAAATAAAAAATAATACAGTAGAGTCCTGGTTATCTGACCTAAAACGGGACCAATACCGTGTCGGATAACTAATAATGTTGGATAATATGGAAAGTATTATCCGATATTTGCACCCCCACCCCCTCTCACTTACAAGTCTTGGTGGCGGTGGCACAGTGGGAGCAGAGCTGCACAGGAGTCAGGGTGTGGATCAGCAGTAAAATATGATGTAAACGGAGGGAAGACATTGAGACAGCGAGCGGCGGTGACTTGGCTCTGGCAGGCGAAGACATCCGATCGGAGCAGGAGTACAGGAGACAGCAGGGGAGGTACACTCTGTAACACCGGAAGTTGACTGGCGTCTGACTTCCGGAGCCTGACTTTCGGCACTTTACATCTGGCACCAGTGTTACAGCGCATACCTCCCCTGCTGTCTCCTCTGCTCCTGCTCTGATTGTATGTCTTTGCCTGCCACAGCCAAGCCACTGCCACCCGCTGTCTCAAAGTCTTCCCTCCGCTGACATCGTCTTCTACTGCTGCTCTGCTCCCTAATAATATTATTATTAATGCGCTCCTAGGACCTTTGCGCCCTAGGCGACTGCCTAGATTTGCCTAATGGACCGGCCAGCCCTGCATCCCAGGCCTAGACAGATGTCTCTGCGCTTACCCCTGTCAGTGGGTCTGATGATAAATGTTTGTATGTTGTAAGTGCTACATTGTATAAGCGTTATGCTTCTGTCTTTCCCGAATTGAATTTGCAGCAGTTTGTAGTGAGAGCTGAATGTGTTCCTGTGAAATTTCGATACGACCATATACAGTACAATAACCAAATACTTTCTGTCAGTGTTTCACACTTTGAGACCAATTGTCAAAAGTATCCTGATCTCTGAAAAAGTACTACAATGATTCATTTATATATTAACATTTTATTTACCCTTCTTAATAGTCAGAGGATTAAATGAGCGAAATCATAAAACAACAAAATTAAATGTTTTTAGCAGGTCATGTTGTTGAAATTTGAAACACACACAGCTTTATTCTGTCCTCTGTCTCTTCTCTGTGTCTCTCTGCCCAAGTAATGCAGCCAATTTAAAAACCCTAACAAATTGCTGCAGCTGGGTTTTCTGCTAGACCTTGGGTACTTAGCAAATGAGTCTTTGAGATCACAACCCTAGTAGAGTTTCAGGCTCCTCTGTGCCTATTTTATACCGATAGAGAGGGATTTAACCATGTGAGAAATTAACAGATGCAGGCACATGCATTAATCACACTGATCCTTTGGAAGCCATGATTATTTACAGTAAAGAAAAATACCACTTGTTATTCATTTCCATGCCTCAGACAGGGCTACAACCCTGTCTTTCCCCTTTATTGATCAGCAAATAATCCTTCCACTGCAGCCATGGATTCTGGGAAATGGCATGCAAATGAGCATAGTGTGTCACTCTTGACTTCTTATCCATTTTAACATGAAACCCTATAAAATTATGCCTGCTGTATTAAATAGCTTTTCAGCACAGCCCGGGTTAAAGAAGTGCATTGCCAGTAAACCTTCTCGCAGACACCTGTTTTGACCTTTCATTGGGTCTCATCAGTGAAAAGTTGGTTGCTAGCTATGTGATGTGAAGCTGAAACGTGGGTATAACCAGACATTAAAAAAGTTATGGTGGGTAAAAAAGTGACAAAAATCTACTTCTTTTTACTTCTTGAAGTAAAGAGTGACTCACTGTGCTCATTTGCATGCCATTACCCAGAATCCCTGTCTTTAGTGAATGCACTGTTTGCTAAACGATGATTGAGAAAGACAGAGTTGCAGATTTGTAAATGCACAACAAGTGGAGCTTTTTATTTACTGTACCTTGGAGGGTTTTTGTGACTTTTTTTAATCTACCATAACTTTTAAAATGTATGATTGTTTATTAAATCCACAGATGAGGACATTATGAATGAAAGGATACTGAATCTAAATTTATTTGACAGTTTATACATCTGCATTTTTTTCTGAAATGAAATATGTTTGTTCCATCCTATTGTTTGGTGTAGCAAATGCAGACATTAAAAAGTAATCCCATGTTTTCTGTGGTTCCTCGTGAGGACTTGCAGTTTAACAACTGTTTTATTTTATTTGAAACCTTCAGTAAAAGGCCTACTTAATTTTAATTAAGAATTGTCTTAGCTTGGAAGAAAAGTCCTCTACATGATGCTTTAGTTAGAAGATAGCTATCCAACAGCTAATCATGTCATTGCAGACACATGACCAACAGTGGTGCTTAAGTACAGTAGAATACACTGCCCACATCCTGCACCAGGACTTTAATTGTGCTTCCAAAGTGCTTTCCTTTTTCAATTAACCATCATTTTCCAGTATTCAATTTACAATCGCCAATCCAACAGTATGGAATGACTGGTAAAATGGGATTGATATTCTGAAAAACAACTGACAGATAAGAGAACAGTGGTACATACTGTATATGACTGTCTGCTTGTCCCAAGCTCATTTCCTTTTTCCTACATAAACAAATGGCAGAACTAAGCAGTCAAAAAATTATAAATAAGAAATAAAAGAGGGAAAAAAGGCAAAAGATAGTAGCTAAGTGCACAAAAGATTGTTGAAGTGGAGGTCAGCACAGTGTTTTAAAAATAGACTTTTCAAGCCCACTACCTGAAGAAAATCGGTTAATGATGTGGTGTATTCTTTATGGTGCCAGATAATCCAGAGCTTCGATGCTGTTAATTTTTTTATCAGGATCCACTAATGTATGATTGAAAAATGATTAAGAATAGTAAAATGCTCACTGTCATTGAATAGCAGCACTGCCAAGTCAGCTATTTTCTCCACAGCAAATTACAAATTGCACACCCCTATCAGCTTCATACAGTAATGCAGAATCAGTGACTAAGCTCAAACTGATGGATCCAAGGGACCAAACAGATGTATTTGCGTGATTTTGCTGATTCAGTTTGATCCTTGAGCCAAACTTAGCTGTTCAGGCTGATTAATGTGGCAATCATAAGATCTAGAACATTCATGTTGTGTGTATCACTACCCAGAATGCTTGTCTATAATTTAACCACTATTGGTCATATTTGTGTAAGGAACCGGCGGATGCATTCCCATCGGCAGGTCCCCTCCCTACCTGTGCAGACTTCCGCAGCTGCCGCCCCCGCTTTGTCCCGTCGGGCCTCCTCTCTTGGCGGCTGTACCCAGTCTGCTATTTCCCCTTCCTGCACTCATGGCTCCACCCCCCGCTCGTCGCAGAACGCTGTGCCTCTCGGCCCAGCTACAAACCTGGCTTCCTCCTCCTCTCTGCCCCCGAGCCTATCCCTGAGGCAACACAGACACGCCTCCGTTCCTCCCCTGCCCTCCTTTGGTCAGCCATCCTTTATTACCCCAGTCCTTCCGCTCTTTCCTCGCTCTGCATAGCTTCTAGTAGCCTTGTGCTGTTTGGAGATCTGTGCCTGGCCCTCTGCTCTTTTCCTGTTCTAGTTGCTGATCCAGCTTGTCTGACTGCCCACTCAGGATTTGGACCCTGGGTTCCCTTGACTTTGTGTACCTCTCTACCCCTGGACTTGGCTACGGACTTCGACTTCGCTGCTCCCTCTCTCCCTCGACACTTGGCTTACGGACTCACTACTCGGACTGCTGGCGCACATTTTAGCAAGACTTAGTAATTATGGTTCTCTACTGTCCATTTAAGTGAATGGGCTGCAATGTGATTTCCGGCATAGAAGGCATCTTAGGAAGTAGCACTCCTTAGTAAATCTGGCTCTATATGACATGCAAATAGAATTAATGAAGCAGGTTTGGGGACATATAGAAGACATGCAAAGATACTAACAGTATTCTGTCCGGTATGGGAGTTTGGGGGTTTGTCCCTTTTTTATCCATCATCATTGGAATCTGAATGTGTTTGTCACCTGAGGAAACTTATTACAGTTCAAGCATTCTCTGCTGATTCAAGGAAACTTAATAACCCTTGGGGAAGACATGTCAACATCCAAGAACCCCAATTAGTGAGATCCAGTACCCAAAATTGCTTTTTAATAAAAAATAAAAAAAATACTGACTGCTATCCATTGAAGTTGGTAAAATCACTGAGACTGACTCTAAACCACTGAGAAGGGATAGGTCTGCTGGTGTCTATTATTCCCCAGCTTCTTTCTACATTTTGACAGCTGCTTCTGCAAGGAAATGAACGAAAACACAGGGGTGCAACATTCACTACTCGGGCTGGAGGTATCCTCTACTCGGGCAGGAGGTATACTATGACAGCACCATTTAGTAAATATGGAGTCACAGGTAGAAGGAAGAGAAATTGTGTTCAGTGCCCTGAAGCACTTCACTTCTTCCCATGGCAAAAGTTATTAAGTGAGGTGGGAAATGTGGAGGAAATTACTCTCTACTGGGCTTGGACATTGATTGTAAGGTCCTGTGGTGTTCGCAGGCTGACTAAGAAATGAAGAACCTTCCCCGTTATGCTATGAATGTATAAAGGGAGAAGAGGTATGAGGAAAGAGAAGGGCAGTGGCGCTGATGTAAGGCAAAAGTAGATGTAGGAGGATTATATGGTATAAAAACAGAGGAAGATCGCATAGTGTGGAACAGCAGGGGTATAAATACGGTTTAGTACATAATGTTGGTTGCGGAACATAAGCAGAGGCACTTAGCATATATGTATGTGGGACATAAAAAAAAAATCATGTTGGCCAATTAAAACAGTATTCCCCCGTAGCCACTTTTGAATCATTTACTTTTATGTGAAGCTTGGTGTCCCCTGCATTAAACTCCATCCTCCCACCTCATGGGACACCCAGGTTCCTAAAATATTAATATAAAAACTCCTGCACTAGAATACTGGCCTGAGAGATCAATATGGCTGCTGGGGAAAGCTTTGGTCTAGCAGTCAAAGTTATCAGGAGATGAAGTGGCTACTTTCTATTGGGTGACTCCATTACTATATTTGTAGATTTCTCTCTATACCCACAAAAGAAAAACATTTCATATATTTTTATAAATGTACCTTTAAGTGAACAGGGATGTCTCCAGAGGCAGGGGAGAGTGGTTTTGCTCAGGGCCCGGAGTATCCTCCTGTACACTTGAAGGTAAATAAAAAACACTTACAAATAAAGCAGCCAATGTACATTGAGATCAATACAGCAAGTATAATTCACTGCACTAAATGATGTACTTTGTTCATAGCAATGTAACTAAAGCTTGGCAAGTAAATGTAAATGCTACTTTAATTACTTATTCTGACAAGTCATGTTGTTCTCCTATAAAGACCACAATTAGTAAAATAACACAGGATCACTTGTTTTCATTGAATAACGCTTAAAGTTCTGCACTGATAGATGTCAGGAGGAAAAGATGGGATAAGGTCACACATACTGAGAACATTTGTGCAGAGTGATCCATCCTGGTAACTCAAACTGGGAGCTAAAAATACAGTGTAAACAAACATCAACAACCAAACAGGAGGTCTGAACTGATTAGTCCTTTGCAACATTAATCTGGAAATCTGTATGAACATATATGGGATAAATGAGGTTATTACTTTTGTAACACGCAGCAGTGTTACACAACAAAGGCATAATAAATGTCTTGTCCACAAGTACTTCCAATCTAAAAGGTATGTGAGGTACAGTGAGATAATAGGGCAACTAAGATCATCCAGACCCACGTCTCACACAAATCTTAATTCCAGATTCTATGGGATATACTGTATCAAAGAGTCTTCTGGCAGCAAACTGGAACAAAACCAATGCAGAAGAAATGCACCATATTTATCAGAGATCCATTGTTTTGTTTGTCTTTTTACAAATCTGAATTAATTTTTGTGTACAGTTTTGCAGCTGGAAGACTTTGATGAAATGGTCACTATGGGACCTATTAACAAAACTTGGATAAAATCAGTGATTGTCGAACGACTTTGCATTGATTTATCACACAATAAAACATGTTGGTAAAAATGGTATTCACTAAGAAAAAATCGAAGTTTTTTCAAGTTCGATAAAAAAAATGCACTTGCTGTAAGCACTTGCTGTAAGAACTTGCTGTAATCCTGGCGAGCGGCAACTAATAGTTGAAACTTCAGCCTGGAAGAGCTGCGTCTCCATGTATGGCTCTTACAGGCAATTATGCAGTTCCAATATTAATTTTAATACTAGTGAGCGGGAACAGGGGGTCTCCAGAGCTGAACCACATTGATTTCAGACTCAGGGACCCCCTTCTTCCCAAGATACAGGCCCCATCTCGGGAAGTAGGGGGTCCCCGGGGCTGAAATCAATGCAGTTCAGGACACCCCCTGCTCCCACAGACTAGTATCAAACCCTCCCCTCCAAAAAAAAATAATTACCGTAGAGGCTAGCCTACTTGGTATACCTACAACCTGCCGATATACAACCCACCCCATGTACCCCCAACAACCCACCCCCCCTAACAAATACAGTACGTATTGAGCAAAATTACTATTATCCAGATATGGATAATAGTGCATTTGCCCATTTAAAAATCTGTTCTTCCGGTATCTATTGCTTTACATACATTTAATGATTTTTTTACCCTGCAAGATATGAATGATCTTTTGTCTGAACAGACGGTTGATGATATTAATATTCCTACATTTTCTGAATGGAATTCTGGCCTAAAAAGGAGTTCTGTCTTCTACCCCACTCATGTTAAGGGTCAATTTCTAACTATGTTTGAAAATCTGGTTATAAGGGACCTTTGTCTTCTAGCTCAGGGATTCTCCCTATCCTATATAGATCATGACAATTTGAATCAAAATGAACGTTTAGCTTTAAAATCTTTGAAAAATAATTCTGCATTGGTCATTAAGAGTGCGGACAAGGGGGGTGCGGTGGTGGTGCAGGGCAGAGACGGTTACATCAGGGAGGCTTTACGCCAACTGGATGATGGCCAGTCCTATCGTGTACTATCCGCCGACCCCACTCCGCAATTCTTGGAGTTCCTTGTAGAACTGGTTGACTCAGGTGTTATTATGGAAGTTCTGTCAAAGGACGAGGTTAAATACATTATACCATCTCATCCCATTATTCCTATCTTCCACCATCTCCCAAAGATCCACAAGACATTGGTCGACCCTCCAGGTCATCCCATTGTCTCTAGAATTGGATCTTTGGGAGATGGTCTGTCAAGATATGTTAATGGTTTTCTTCAGCCATTTGTTAGGAAATTGCCCTCATTTATACGGGACTCTGGTGATCTTCTTGATCAGATCAAAAATGTTATATGGGATAATGATTACCTGTGGGTAACACTTGATGTTACCTCTCTGTATTCTGTTATACAACATGACCATGGGTTGGCAGCTGTCCGCCAATTTATTGAGATACCAGAAATATCAATTTTTCAATCGACTTTTATTTTGGACGCTATACACTTTTTACTCACGCACAACTTTTTCACATTTAATGGTAAGTTTTATTTGCAACTTATTGGCACTGCTATGGGTACAAGTTTTGCTCCTTCTTTTGCGAACTTATTTATGGGATGGTGGGAAGCACTTTTTATTTATTCAAGCACCAATTTATTTCGTCACAATATTGTTTTTTATGAAAGATTTGTGGACGACCTAATTATTATTTGGAGGGGGGATGTCACTACACTTCACGCTTTTGTATCTTATCTTAATAATAATCTTTATAATTTAAGATTTACATTAAATTTTCATTTCGATCACATTGAATTTCTGGATCTACAATTATTTGTAGACATAGACAAAAAAATCCAAACGGATGTTTATAGGAAGCAAAATGCCAGGAATACCTTTCTTAGGGCGGACAGCTGCCACCCATCTCACGTCATAAAGGCCATACCAAGGGGACAGTTCCTCAGACTGAGAAGGAATTGTTCCACTATTAGTGGTTTCCTTTCTCAGTCTGAGGAACTTACAAGGAGATTTTTGGAAAGGGGATACCCGAAATCACATTTAGCAATTGCTTTTGAAAAGGCACTACATTCAGAGAGAGCATCATTGTTGCCCACACATCCAATTGGAGATTCTCGCCTTGCTAACAATGTTAAGACAATTGGTATTAAACAGGACTCACATGGACTGACAGAATCAAAAAATAAATGTCATCTTTTTATTTCACAATTTAGTAAACAAAGTGGAAAAGTAAACTCTGTACTGCACCGACACACTTTATTCGAGCAAATACCCAGTATGTACCTGGCAGATACCTGGAATGCGCCGCTCCTCACCTCTGACAAGCCCCGTTGCGTTTGCCTTCCCAGCCTGGGTTCATGCCTGGCTGATGGGCGGCTGATCTGTTAAATGATAATGATTAGGATTTAATAGGCTGCAATGCTTCGCGTGTCTACCAGATGGCATAAATTCATGAATTGTAATGCAGTATATATATATATACTGTGCAGTATTGCAGCCAGCGGGAATAAAATGCTTCAATCCCTGCCTGAAAATACCTCAATGCACTCGGGCAGAAAACAGTCACAAACCTCAATACACCCGGGTATACCCGAATTCGTGGGACTAGCCGAGCTCGAATAAAGTGTGTCGCCAGTGTAATTTCAAAACATTGGAATGTCTTATCCATGGACCCTGTCCTTAAAAAATATCTCGATTCTGGTCCTATTTTTGTATATCGTAGAGCTAGAACAATTGGATCTCATGTTTCACCAAGTGAACTCAAAACTTCTGGTCTCAAAAAAACTTTTATCACTAGGGGTTCCTTCAAATGTGGCTCTTGTAGTGTATGTAAACACATGAAGCCTACAAAAAATTTTTTCCAGTTTGCCTTGCCACCGCCACATGGTGTGAATATATTATCAAATAAGGAATTTAAGATCAACAGTTTTATAAATTGTAAAAGTCAATTTGTGGTTTATTTAATAACATGTGGTTGTGGCAAGAGGTACGTGGGGAGGACGACTAGAGCCCTTAAGGTCAGGATGTTAGAGCACTTAAGGCTCATAAAACTGAAAGATACCAATCACCCAGTCTCAAAACATTTCACTGAATGCAGTCAGGGAGGAATTAGCAATTTTTCCTTCTTGGGGATTGAATCAGTTATTTTTAAATCTGGAGGAGGTGATCATATCAACCTTCTGGACCCTAGGGAGGCGTATTGGATCTTCACTCTCCAAACACGCTTCCCTATGGGCTTGAACATTGACTGGCAGCTAACACATTTTTTGTAAAATCATTTTTGTTAAGGATGTATTATTGTGCCATTAGTTGGTAATACAGGTTAATTAAAATAATTGTCATTATATTAGACATTCCATTCTGATCATTCTAACCCTTGAACTTATGTTTCATTATGCAATATTATGCTAATTATCTAAGCTTAAATTTTCTTTGATGTATCTTGTTGACAATCTTTAATATTTGATATTAGTTGTATTTCCCTGGTTCCTATGATTTAGGTTTACAATCTGTGTTATGCAGTATATATGTGTTAATATGTCTTTAAATTCACTTTCTTTGCATTGATTTTTTTAAATCATGTTTAGAGGTTTTTATTTTCACTTTTCTTGTACATAGCTTAGATGCAACACAATAAGTCTTTTAATCCACTTTGTTTATGTCATTTGTTTATATTTTATTACCCCTTAATAAGTATTAGTTTAGTTTTGCATAGCTTTATTTCCTTGAAATGCGCATGCCCATGTAAGCAGCAATGTATTTTGTTCTGCTGGAAGGTTTAGTAAAGCTTTGATATTGTGTCCCTATGTTTGCCCACATCCAAGATGGCCACACTGCCTTTGGTACTTCCTTTTGCCCTTAGATCGGCACTGAGTCGCTCTGCGCATGCGCGATGACGCGCGCAGCATCATGACGTCATCAGGTTCCGATTTTTGGCGCGAAACGGCCCACAGGTAAGAGGGTATATAATGGATGTTATCACATTGTGTTTTATCCTTGAAAAAGAACGCTGTGATGTTCGAAAGGCGTTGGATGTGTCTTTTGTCACATTAAAGTGCCCTTTTAATCATTTTTTTTCTTGGGTCCTTCCTGCTCCGTTTGTGCTGGTGCGCTTTTTGGTCTCCTTTTTCCCTGTATTGCATTGAGTATGTGCACAGCCTGCCTATCTGCCCTACCAGGATGTGAGTATTTGTATATTTTTCAGGGGAACCTGCCAATGAGACTGATGGTGTGTGGGTTGCACCACACACCACCTGTCTTCAGGAGGATAGTACCCATTATATTACACAATAGGTACTATATCAATTGTTAGTACCCTGGTATAGTGGTTTGGCTTATTATTATTTTGAGGTATACCTGCATTTGAGCGCTTCAGCTATTTTCCCCATTTAAAATAAAACTAGCCAGCATAAAGTAAATAAAACTTGCACTTACCCCTGCCAGCCTGCCAGGATGGAGGCTGTTCTCATCCTCATCACCGTCCATGTCCTCCGTTGGCAGCAACAGTACACTGAAAAATACAATCTAATGGCCCCTAACCCCTTAATCATCTCATCATAGAAAAAAGCAACAGGACGGGCGCTAACAACAGTATATAATGACAGTAATCACACTCCAGATATCCACAAAGAAAAGAAATAGGTAAAGGAATAACCCCTAATGGCGGGTTATAAAAGTGCACTATATCATTACCACTTAAGGGGCTATGCACTAAGCTCTGTTAAATGGCTTTAAGAGAGCAAAATGCTTTTAGAACGTTATATTGCGCTCAGCACAATTCACAGAACAGCACTAACAGGCACTTTACGCTCTTAAACGGGCTTTTTTCCAGAATTTTGTTTAAGTCCCACCAAACTCGTACGATCAGCTCAATACGCTGATTTCTGCCCTTCTTCGCGATTCTCTAAGCTACGCTAAGAGATCGTTCTTTAAAAACGCGCTGAAAAAAACACACCAGCCTAAGGCAGGCACAAAAGGATCAGGACTTAGAAAAATTTCTTTGTTTACATTTTTGCAGGCATACCATCCAAAAACATTAGGCGATTCTTCTCAACGATACAATCCTTGGAGAACATATTTCACAAACACCTAAATTCATTTATAGAAAAGCTAAGAATTTAAAAAATACACTTGCTCCGAGTGATATCTTTCCCCCAAGCAATGCTAGAGAGAGGTTGTGGCTTAACAAACCTACAGTATAGACAATTTCACATGTGGAAATTGTTCTGTCTGTAAACATATGCACACAAACAGAAAAACATTCAAATCTGCTATTACAAATGAAGAGTTTAAAATCGAAGACTTCATTAACTGTAACTCAACCCATGTAATTTACCTGATAGAATGTGCCTGTAATATTCAGTATGTGGGCTGCACTAAGCGGAGTCTTAAAGTGCGTATCCAAGAGCATATCAGGAATATCAGGCATGGATATGAGAAACACAGTTTATCAAAACATTTCTAACTACACCATAACAAAGATCCTTCCACCCTTAGGTTTAAGGGAATCAGAATTGTCTCTAGAGGAAGGAGAGGAGGAGATAGATGAATAGATCTTTCTATACAAGAAACCTTTTGGATATACCAATTGGAATCTCTTTCCCCTAATTTGTTAAATGAAGGTGTAGATAGTTGGTCTCTTTATTGATTGCATGTATTTCTTCTATGTCATTTATAATTTAGTATACATTTAATGGAATGTTATTAATCCTTTGCTTCTATTCTTCCAGTATTCTCATGGTGCAGATTCATTGCCATTTGTTGTATTATTATTTTGTATGCATTTTTATATATTTAATATTTATATTAAAGCATTGTAGCATTAGAGTAACTAATTATTCACACAGCTATATGTTAAGTGCAGCTACTGATTGGCTGCCATTTGACTGCTGGGTAGCCAATCACAGGTCATTGAGTGGTATTTATTTTGAGCACTAGTTTAACATCTTTATTCCTTGAATAAGTAGCTGTTTAGCGCTACGAAACGCGTTGGAATATATCACTCTTTTATCTGTATGCTTTCCAGTTTTATTTGTCAAGTTTCTGGTGATTTAGCAGCCTTTCAGAGAGACTCTTTCCTATTGACGCACACGCGGTGACGTCATCATCACCCGACGGCACTCAGTGCGACGCTGCGAGTCTGACGTCAGACGCTGTCTCAAGAGGCTGTGAGTTCACCAACATAGACTCCTGTTTCGGCGGAGCTCTAGACGGACCCACCTGGCACTTGTGGGTTAGTTCATTGGACTCTCTAAGTACATCTCGAGCTGAGCGAGGACTTTGCAGTCCACCTATGTACAGATTGCGGAAGTGGACTGAAGACATCCATACCTGCTGTCCCTGCGTGTTCCAGTTTCCTGGAGTTGTAACAGATACCAGTGTTATATTCTGTGCCTGTTTTCCACTTGCTTTATGTACGCAGAACCTTGAACCATTTTTATTATAAAAGTGTACCTACCTATTTCACGATAAGCGTTGTGCGCTGTTCTTTGTTTTGTTTTGTCTAGTTACCCAGGGTCTTGAGCTATCTTTGTGCAGCAGCAGACGCTCTATTTTTTTGACTGGTATCACAGTTATTATATATGACACTCACTTGGGTCTATAGTGGTATTATTGAATCACTATCGTATCACAATTATTAATTCATTTTAGTTGCGCACTTGTATTGTTATTCTTTGTACACCATCCATACAACAGGCCGGTGGGTGTCCCCGGCAGACCCAACGGGTGATTCCCGTGGGTGTCCCAGGGTCCCCGCGGGCATCCGAGGGTTCCCGCGGAAGTCCAGGGGTCCCCGTGGGAGTCCCCACGGCCGTGTTGGTGTCCCTGCGGCCATCCTGGGGTCCCCGCGGGAGTCCCGGTGGTCCCCCCAGGCCTGCGGTACCAATGTTGTGCCTCCAAAAAAAATAAACAATATTTCTAACTAAATACACCCCCCTCCCCCTGACCCCTAACACATACAATACAGTAATGGGCAAAATTACTATTATCCACATATGGATAATAATGCATTTGCCCATTTTAAATACATGAATCACAATAAATACAGTAAATACATATTAGACTTACCTTTTCCAGGCACCCACGATGAAGGCTGTCTTCATCCTCATCTTCATCCTGCCAATGTCCCCTCCTAAGCTGCAAAACATACACAGGAATCAAAATAGCCAATGTAATGTCCCCTAATCCCTTAATCACCTTAGCGGTCATTAACCGCTATAGTCATTAAGGGGTTAACCCACCATCACCCACTGTGAGGACTCTGGAATCGCGGCACCCGCGCCCAGGTTCCTCCTCACCTTAATTAAACCCTGCTGCCGTGGCGCGCGCACCTCGCCAGCGTCACTTACCTCCGGTGGCTCTGGGGGTTCCCCGCCGTCCTCTGCATTCTCGCGCTCCTGCAGGATCGTCCCTCCCTCATGCGGCTGCTACCGTGTACGAGCGCGCGCCTGTCTCTGTTACAGAGCATGCGCAGGACTCTCTTAATTTATTCACTGCTCCTGCAGTGAGGCTCCGCCCCCAACACACACACAAGGATCAATCAGGCATAAAGACTGCTCACCTGTATCCTCCTTTGGACAGCCTATCCAGGACAGCTCCATGCATTCCTCCAGGCCTGCCCCCTCTTCCTATTGGTCAGCCACGCTTTATATTCCCTGTCCTGCCATTCATTCATTGCTCGACATAGTTTTCCACTAGGATCACTACTCTGGCGTTCTCTCTCTCTATTCACTCAGATTACGACTTGGCTTGGCGGACGTCCTTCTCTGGCTCTCGACCCCCTGCTTGGACAATGACCTTCCGGAATTCTCTAATCCCTGACCATGGCTAACGGCAACATTGACGGCACTTCTACACCGGTACCGGCAAGTATTGCTAGCTAAACGTCATCTGGCCTGGCAACGCCTAAATCACCACACTCTGGACACGCTCCTTTTGCTGCAGGTGCATGTCTATATATGTTCCTCACCTCAGTAGAAGGGACGGGTCTGGTCTGCGGGCAGCACCGGCATAACACCCACCACTCGGGAGGCCTATACACTACCCCCCCACCCGTGAGGCCTAACCACCCACTACCCACAGGGAGGCCTACCCAGCCTGGCTTGGGGACAATACCCACTTCCCCCACCCCCATTAAACACAATAAACCGCACTATATTGAATAAATAATACATAACCCACCCCCTGTGCCCCCCCATAAATACCTGATATATTATTTTACATACAGAGTTAATACCCCAGGCCCACGGGAGTCCCCGGTGGCCCTGACGGGTGTCCATAAACCTCACAGTGGCCCAGTAAAAGGTTTCTAACAGGGTCTGGAGGCCTCAACTCTGATTGTCTGAAACAAAGCCTCTGTCACATGGTCTACTAGAGCCAATCAGAGTTGGGATTTCATTCCAACGTACCATGTGTCACCGGCCATCTTTGTCTTGATGACGTCATCTTAAAGGCAATTGAAGCTCAGCCATTCTGATTGGCTGGCTTCATTCACTTTAAATTTACGTCATCATTTTTTTTTTTTTGACAAATTCACATGGTTTTCATGGCCCAATCAGGGCCGTGGGAACCATTTGATGAAAATGTGACGTCATAGGCCTATAAAAGCCTATGTCGTCTCATTTTTAAGCCAGTTGCCGAGGAGGACGGACCTCCTCGAGGAAGAAGAAGACCAGGGCGTGGCGGTACAAGAGAAGAAGACCCCGGAAGAGGGCGCAAGAAGAAAGAAGAATACAGATGAAGACCCCCTTTGACCAAATGGATTACAAATAGAAGAAAGAAGACACCGTTGTGGATTGTAAGGGTTTAATATTTTATGGTTACCTGTGGATTGGTTCGAGTGCTTCCGGTTTCCCTGGATTTCGCTGTGTCGGCCATCTAATGGTAAGTAAACAAAAGAAAAGTATATATTATTTTACTTTTACAGATTTTTTTTATTTTTATTCATGTGTTTCTTTTTAACATCCATTAAATGCCCCTGCATTTATGTGTGTCCCTATGGATATATTATATGTACATAATACAGGGACACTGAATGGCTGTACTGTATTTGATTTTTGGATGTAATGTCATTGTTTTTTATGCTCATTTATTGCCCCTGTATGTATTGTTTAGCTATTTTTGGTAAACATACAGGGGAAATAAATGATTGTATTGCAAATGTTTAATTATGTTATTAACATGTATTTGGAAGCTTTGGTTAGGAATTGTTGTGTGTCATGTAATTGATATTTATTTACTTGTAGTATCATGATTTTGCTATAGTTTATTTCAGGGGCTTGCTTTGTAATAATGGCTTATTGTTGGTAGTTAGATTTGTATGATGGTGGTTACTTTGAAGTTGAATCTTTTTCTCAAAGGTTTTGATTTAGGAATTGAACAGTGAATTGTATCATTGATTTGGATTGTATTGGAATTGATTTAGGAAATTGATTCATTGATTGATGGTAAATGTATTTATGTTTACTTGCTTAGTTTGTATTTGATTTTGTAGATGGCATTGTATGTTGTTCATAGTTTATTTTATTTTGAACATTGATTTTGCATAGTGTTACATGATGCACAGATTAATTGCATCATGTACACACTAAAATGCAATTGTTTGACATTTGATATACATTTGTCTAGGTGCTGCTTTGTTGGGAGAGGAGATATCATTTATCTTTTTAAGTGCTGCTGGTTTAATTTGAAGATGCAATGTGGTAATTTTAAGATTAAGATTTCATGTTTTTATTTATGCATGTTGAGGTAATCCGTTAAAATTTTATTGTGTATAAATGAGATACGATATAGTATATCAATATATATATATATATCTATATATTTATAAGATATATATATATAATAATATATATATGATAGAGGTATCAGTACCGTGTTAGCCAGCTTCAATAATCAAAAAATAAATAGATGATACCGTTCTGTGGCTAACGAAATTGCTTTATTTGTGCGAGCTTTCGAGATACACTGATCTCTTCTTCCGGCGATGTTACATGAATGAACAAGGATAACTTAAAAACAGTGTCTCTTGGAATGTTATCTGTGCTGTTCCTTCCCCCGTGTGGATGTGTTTTATGGTAGAGTGTCAAAGGGTAAACTGAAAGCAAGTGAAGAAAGAGGTGTATGTGTATCAGTGTGATATAAAAATGAATGGAGAGCCCACAGTATAAACAGTGCTCACACAAGGTGTGTGTGGAGTGAGAGGGAATAAATGGTGTGGGTGGGTGTGGAAATGTGAGAGTTTGTAGCACAACTAAAAGTGTGTTGTGATACTATGTGGTCCCTATTGGTGGTATATGGATGGGAAAAATAAGGAGTATTAGTATGTGTAGAGACAAGTGTGTGTGCATACATATAGCAGTATGTACAGACATGGCCTTTAGCGCTCATGGGAAGAGAGTGCTAGTGTCAGTAATGACTATAAAATTTCGATCTTGTTTAGGCCACTGCTAAGTGTCCCGACAGTTGCATAAATTTGTATTCATGCAACCGTCTCTCTCGGAGTTTTAAGATACCTTTGAGTATGGAAACCCTCAGATCGTTCATCTTATGGCAGAGTCAGAGAAAGTGTCGCCAACAGGACGTCTCTTGTTTTCCCGTGTGATGCTGTGGCGATGCAGGTTCATTTCTCTGTTTAGCCCCTGTCCTGTCTCAACTATGTAGTAGCAAGCCCCCTGGGCATTTCATGCACATGATGAAGGTACACGACAATTGTGGAGGAACAGGTGAACCCTCTTGATTTGGTATTCCGATTCTTGTGTGGTATTGTATTGTGTCCGTGTGAGAGCATGCGCAGGTTTGCATCTTGTGGTCCTGGCATGGTTTGTGTCCCGCATTCAGTTGTACTGCTGAATACTTTACTCTCTCACATAATTTTCTTGAGATTATGGGGTTGTCTATGTATGATAATAAGGGTGCTTCAGGGAAGACTGTTGCAGTCTTGTATCTTCCTGGAGGATGGGTTTGTAGTTTCATGGCGATCTTGCTGTAGGGTCCTAGGTGTGGGTTATATGTGACCACCAAAGGAACCCTGTCGCTTGTTCCTTCTGTTTGTATTCAAGGAGATCACTTCTTGGTATTCTGGTGGCTTGTGAATTTGCTGGTCTACAATTCTGTGGTTATATCCACGGTTTATAAAGTCTGATCTCAAGGCTTTAATCCGATGTGGTCTCTGTCTGCTGTGTCGGAGCATATCCGGTTGTATCGTACCCTTGACACTCTAGCCATAAAAACCACTCCACAACGGGGAAGGAACAGCACAGATAACATTCCAAGAGAGACACTGTTTTTAAGTTATCCTTGCTTCATTCATTGTAACATCGCCGGAAGAAGAGATCAGTTGTATCCGAAAGCTCGCACAATAAAAGCATTTCGTTAGCCACAGAACGGTATCATCTATTTATTTTTGATTATATATATATATAGATAATATATATATATGAGACACAGACAGGCCAGCCCATTACCATGTTTAGCAAAGGAGGGGAGAAACACGGAGCACTAGATCCACGAGGCTTATGCCAAAAAATGCAAGATGCGTTCCCACAGTGCAGGCTTATTTAATGGTCAGATACAAAAAAGATACACACCAACGCGTTTCGGAATACAACAAGTCCTTTCTCACCTTGAGAAAGGACTTGTTGGAGTCCGAAACGCGTTGGGTGTACTTTTTGGTATCTGACCATTAAATAAGCCTGCACTGTGGGGAACGCATCCTTGCATTTTTGGCATAGCCTCTGGGATCTAGTGCTCCGTTTCTCCCCTCCTTGCTACATTTGCTTCTTCAACAGGCGGAGGCACAGTTAACCCTGGACACCTGATACTGAGGACCCACTCTTCATCGTGGACACCTTCCCATTGAGTCTCTCCAGGATAGTTCTGGACTTTATCATTAAATGAGTCCTTATAGATGGTTACTACTCAAAAATCCTTACTACCGCGTGCATTGTGGGATGTAGTGTTTACATGCATCTTTTGGACATTTCATATCTATATACCGTTATTGGGTTAATCCACTTTTCTATACAATCAAAGAAAATGTGGTAGTGTTCGCTGTATTCTTTAGAGCACCATACAACGTTTTCAGCCCATTACCATTACTACCTCCAGCTGTTTTCATTATCCTGATCAACCCATACGTCATAGAACATGCGACTAAAAATAGTACTACCAATGGTCTACATGTTAAGCCCCCGGACGAAGCAGGTGGCGAAACGTGCGCGTCGGGGCTTGTCTGTCTCTTCAGGATACCGGTGGTGCCCTCAGCTGTGTTTCCCCCCCCCCTGCTGGATCTCGCAGTCCGTGCCCCTGTCATCTTGGGAGCATGTGCAGTGGAGCGGTTGCAGTTTACTCCCTCTGAACCTAGGAACACTCTCTTGGCTGTGGATGTTTGCTACTACCTTGCTGGACTGGTCTAAGTACTTCTGTGACCCCCTTTTGGCATTTGTCATTGTTACCTGTCATGTACATGCCTCTCTGTGTGTGCTTTATCTACAGGCTCAGCACACATCATGCTGATATTATATGTACTGTATCTATCTTTACATTTTCACCTCACACAGGGGGCCTTATTTAGGTAGCCTTGACCAGCCGGTCAGAGTGTTTTTGAGGCAAGAATTTTCTTGCCTTTACACTTTCATGTTAAAGGGTTAATTCATTGTTAATGCAGTGTAGCACTGCTTTCCAGCACATATCTCCACATATCTCCACACCCCAGGTTCAGTTTCTGTTCCCCTAATAATTTGTGGTATTTGTATGTATAAGCTCATTGTTGCTTCATTCCACTTAATGATTTATATCTGTATGTGATTAATACATATTGATATTTTTTGTATGCTAGAGTGGTACTTTGGTGATTCATTTTCTCTGTTGGTTTTTATATATATTATATATATATATAAGAATTTTAATTTATATTTATATATATATATATATATATATATTATATAGATATATATCTAATTATATCTATATACTATATATATATATTGTGACAGAGTCACTGACTCAGTAGGCTGGAACAGTGAATGGAGAGACGCTGCAGCCAGTTCACAGAGTGTTAATCTCCTCAGACAGAGAAAGCACAGCTGAAGACTGATTAAACAGGGGCTGAACTCATCAGTGAAACAAGTGCTTTAAAAAGCAGGAAGTTTCTCACACAAGGTGTAAGAAATCCAATTTAGCAATAATTATATTGTAATGAATGAATCTGTTATCAAAGGCAGAATGTTAAAGTATACAGTATAATAGTCTGGACTTTCCTTCATATCTATATATTATCTGATTGGTATGTTCAGTTATTGTTACATGTGCAGTATTCTAAGTAAAAGGTCAGATCTATTCTGACAGACAGAATTGACCCAAAAGGTCAATTCGTGGCCTCAAGTTGTTGAACAGCTGCAAGTCCTAACTGGGAAAAATGCTGCCATAAGACTTTTCAATTCAGTAAGTTTGAAACTACTTATATGTTCAGAAGTAGTTCATATGACATCAGTAATGTAGGTGAATACCATGTTGGGATATAACATTTTAAAGGCTGACTGGGTGGGTCTTTATGGATAAATACAGCAGTGAGCTTAGTGAGTTTATGGAAGGAAGGAAGGATGGGGAGAAGATAGGCCAGAGGAAGAAAGACCAGGCCAGAGTGATGATATCATGAAGAGGAGAAAGAAATGTTAATACCTGGAGAGATTAACAGAAAGAAGGTTACTATGTGCAACTATTCTTAAGAATATCAATCTATTTGAAACATCATCGTCATTCTTACTATTTTTGTATGTAAGTAATTATTTTCAAAATAAACGTTTTGTTTTTGTGTGCAAACGACAAGAATGCTGAATTCTGTTATACTGATGTGAATCTACAGAAAAAGCGAATTTAAGGACATTTAACACAAGGTGAGCTTGTTTTTCCACAGGAAGGTGGAGAGATTTCTCCCGGCTAGGAAGCCGTAGCTGTTGCTCTGGTCCCCCAGTCCTGTGAGGAGCTATGCTGCTGGGACCAGCTGGGACACCAACCCAGGATAAAGATTGCTGCGAGGCTGGACACAGCCTGCTCCCCGGAACCGTGTTCCTGTTTGCTGTTGGAGCTGCATTGCAGATAAGACTTTATTATTATACTTATCGGTTATATTTTTTATAGCATATGTTTTGGGCATAACCAGATTAGCTGGCTGCCCTGTTAGTAAGGGCTCAAGAAGTGAGTTAGTTTCCCGAATGGGAACAGGCTTTATTTTCTATAAAGTAGTTTCTTAAAGGGACAGTGCACCCGTACTTTATTTTGGTTGTGGCTAATAAACCACTATAGTTTAAAGTTTACCATTGTGTCTAGCGTCTTACTGACCCCGCTGCGAGGCTGTCCTGCCACAATATATATATATATATATATATAATATCTAATACCAGTATTAGAACACTTACCCAAGAAATTCCTGGGAGATTCTGGGGCAATCTCACAGTAAATGCCTCAACATTGCATCAACATTTCTGTGAGATTCTTAATGGCCCATCGGATAAACACAGCAGGGGGTCCCTGCAGTCCCATTCAGTTTACAAGGACCCCTGCTGTGTTAATCCTATGGGCCATTAAGAATCTCACAGAAATGTTGAGGCATTGTTGCAGCAACGTTGAGGCATTTACTGTGAGACTGCCCCAGGATCTACCCCGGCAGAGTTCTAAAACTCGTTGCTTCATCTGTATGTAAAAGAATAAATCAGGTATTTATGGGGGGGCACAGGGGGTGGGTTATGTATTATTTATTCAATATAGTGCTGTTTATTGTGTTTAATGGGGTGGGGAAAGTGGGTATTGTCCCCAAGCCAGGCTGGGTAGGCCTCCCTGTGGGTAGTGAGTGGTTAGGCCTCACGGGGTGGGTAGTGGGGGAGGGTGTATAGGCCCCCCGAGTGGTGGGTGAGGGTGGGTTTACCCCTTAATGACTATAGCGGTTAATGACGCTAAGGTGATTAAGGGGTTAGGGGACATTACATTGGCTATTTTGATTCTTGTGTATGTTTTGCAGCTTAGAAGGGGATATGGGCAGGATGAAGATGAGGATGAAGATGGCCTTCATCGTGGGTGCCTGGAAAAGGTAAATGTAATATGTAGTTACTGTATTTATTGTGATTCATGTATTTAAAATGGGCAAATGCATTATTATCCATATGTGGATAATAGTAATTTTGCACATTACTGTATTGTATGTGTTAGGGGGCGGGGGGAGGGGGGGTGGGGATGTGTGTTGTATATTGCAATGTTTATTGGGGCAATTGTCCCCAATAAACATGCTGTTGTGCCTTAACCCCTTCATTGCTTTAGCGGATAGCCGCTAAGGTAATGAAGCTGCATTAATGTACATTTTAATAATAGTGTGCGGGAGCAGGGGGTCCCCTGAGCTGAACCGCTTTGATTTCTGGCTCAGAGACCCCCGCTTCCCGAGTTACAGGCCACGGTTTGGGGCATCGGTGCCATTGTCGCCGCCATCTTTACAGCGTTCACGTCGAGTCTTGGACGATATAAAGATGGCGGCGACACTGGCATTCGATGCCCCATACCGGGGCCTGTAACTCGGGTCCGCGCACACTATTATTAAATGTACATTAATGCAGCTTCATTACCTAGCGGCTATCCGTAAGCAATTGAAGGGGGTTACGGCACAACAGCATGTTTATTGGGGACAATTGCCCCAATAAACATGCAATATACAACACACATCCCACACCCCCCCTCACCCCCGCCCCCTAACACATACAAACAGTAATGTCAAATTACTATTATCCACATATGGATAATAATGCACTTTGCCCATTTTAAATACATGAATATCAATAAATACAGTAAATACTATTACATTTACCTTTTCCAGGCACCCACGATGAAGGCCATCTTCATCCTCATCTTCATCTCTGCCCATATCCCCTTCTAAGCTGCAAAACATACACAAGAATCAAAATAGCCAATGTAATGTCCCCTAACCCCCTTAATCACCTTAGCGTCCATTAACCGCTATAGTCATTAAGGGGTAAACCCACCTCACCCACCACTCGGGGGGCCTATACACCCTCCCCCACTACCCACCCCGTGAGGCCTAACCACTCACTACCCACAGGAGGCCTACCCAGCCTGGCTTGGGGACAATACCCACTTTCCCCACCCCATTAAACACAAAATAACACGCACATTGAATAAATAATACATAACCCACCCCCGTGCCCCCCCATAAATACCTGATTTATTCTTTACATACAAGATGAAGCAACGAGTTTTAGAACTCTGCGGGTAGATCCTGGGGCAGTCTCACAGTAATGCCTCAACGTTGCTGCAACAATGCCTTCAACATTCTGTGAGATTCTTAATGGCCCATAGGATTAACACAGCAGGGTCCTTGTAAACTGAATGGGACTGCAGGGACCCCTGCTGTGTTTATCCGATGGGCATTAAGAATCTCACAGAAATGTTGATGCATGTGAGGCATTTACTGTGAGATTGCCCAAGAATCTCCCAGAATTTCTTGGGTAAGTGTTCTAATACTGGGTAATTAGATATTATATATATATATATATATATATTGTGGCGGACAGCCTCGCATCGGGGGTCAGTAAGACGCTAGACACAATGGTAAACTTTAAACTATAGTGTTATTAGCCACAACCAAATAAAGTACGGGTGCACTGTCCCTTTAAGAAACTCTTTCTAGAAACTAAAGCCTGTTCCATTCGGGAAACTAACTCACTTCTTGAGCCCTTACAACAGGGCAGCCAGTCTAATCTGTTATGCCCAAAACATATGCTATAAAAATAACCGATAAGTATAATAATAAAGTCTTATCATGCAATGCAGCTCCAACAGCAAAACGGAACACGGTTTCCGGAGGCAGGCTGTGTCCAGCCTCGCAGCAATCTTTAATCGTGGTTTTGGTGTCCGAGCTGGTCCCAGCAGCATAGCTCCTCACAGGACTGGGGGACCAGAGCAACAGCACGGCTTCCTAGCCGGGAGAAATCTCTCCACCTTCCTGTGGAAAAACCAGCTCACCTTGTGTTTAAATGTCCTTAAATTCGCTTTTTCGTAGATTCACATCAGTATAACAGAATCAGCATTCTTGTCGTTTGCAACACAAAAACAAAACGTTATTTGAAAATAATTACTTACAATACAAAATATAAGAATGACGATGAATGTTTCAAATAGATGATATTCTTAAGATATTTGCACATAGTAACCTCTTTCTGTTAATCTCTCCAGGTATTAAACATTTCTTTCTCCTCTTCATGATATCATCACTCTGGCCTGGTCTTTCTTCCTCTGGCCTATCTTCCCCCATCCTTCCTTCCTTCCATAAACTCACTAGCTCACTGCTGTATTTATCCATAAAGACCCACCCAGTCAGCCTTTAAATGTTTATCCCACATGGTATTCACCTACATTACTGAATGTCATATGAACTACTTCTGAACATATAGTAGTTTCAAACTTACTGAATTGAAAAGTGCTATGGCAGCATTTTTTTCCCAGTTAGGACTTGCAGCTGTTCAACAACTTGAGGCCACGAATTGACCTTTTTGGTCATTCTTCTGTCAGAATAGATCTGACCTTTACTTGAATACGCGCATGCATGAACATAACTGAACATACCAATCAGATAATATATAGATAATGAAAGAAGACCAAGAGACATATTCTATTTATTTATACTGTAACTTTAACATTCTGCTTGAAAACAGATTCATTCATTACAATATAATCTATTGCTAAATTGGATTCTTACACCTGTGTGAAAAAACTTCCTGCTTTTTAAAGCACTTGTTTCACTGATGAGTTCAGCCACCCTGTTTAATCAGTCTTCAGCTGTGCTTTCTCTGTCTGAGGAGATTAACCACCTGTGAACTGGCTGCTGCAGCGTCTCTCCATCACTGTTCCAGCCTACGGAGTCAGTGACTCTGTCACAATATATATATATATATAATATATATACTATATATATCTATATAATATATATATATATATATATATATAAATATAAATAAAATCTTATATATATATATATATATATATAAAAACCAACAGAGAAAATGAATCACCAAAGTACCACTCTAGCATACAAAAAATATCAATATGTATTAATCACATACAGATATAAATCATTAAGTGGAAATGAAGCAACAATGAGCTTATACATACAAATACCACAAATTATTAGGGGAACAGAAACTGAACCTGGGGGATGGGAGATATGTGGAGATATGTTGCTGGAAAGCAGTGCTACACTGCATTAACAATGATTAACCCTTTAACATGAAGTGTAAAGGCAAGAAAATTCTTGCCTCAAAAACACTCTGACCGGACTGGTCAAGCTACCTAAATAAGGCCCCCTGTGTGAGGTGAAAATGTAAATAGATACGTACTATAATATCAGCATGATGTGTGCTGAGCCTGTAGATAAGCACACACACGAGAGGCATGTACATGAAAGGTAACAATGACAAATGCCAAAAGGGGGTCCAGAGTACTTAGACCAGTCCAGCAAGGTATATCAAACATCCACAGCCAAGAGAGTGTTCCTAGGTTCAGAGGGAGTAAACGTCAACCGCTCCACTGCACATGCTCCAAAGATGACAGGGGCACGACTGCGAATCCAGCAGGGGGGGGGGAAACACAGCTGAGGGCACCACCGGTATCCTGAAGAACAGACAAGCCCCGACGCGCACGTTTCGCCACCCTGCTGTCGTCCGGGGCCTTAACATGTAGACCATTGGTAAGTACTATTTTAGTCGCATGTTCTATGACGTATGGGTTGATCAGGATAATGAAAACAGCTGGAGGTAGTAATGGTAATGGCTGAAAACGTTAGTGGTGCTCTAAAGAATACAGCGAACACTACACATCTTTGATTGTAGTAGAAAAGTGGATTAACCCAATAACGGTATATAGATATGAAATGTCCAAAAGATGCATGTAAACACTACATACCCACAATGCACGCGGTAGTAAGGATGTTTGAGTAGTAAGCCATCTATAAAGGACACTCATTATGAATAAAGTCCAGAACTATCCTGGAGAGACTCAAATGGGAAGGTGTCCACGATGAAGAATGGGTCCTCAGTATCAGGTGTCCCCCGGGTTAACTGTGCCTCCGCCTGTTGAAGAGCAAATGTAGCAAGGAGGGGAGAAACGGAGCACTAGATCCCAGAGGCTATGCCAAAAATGCAAGGATGCGTTCCCCACAGTGGCAGGCTTATTTATGGTCAGATACCAAAAAGTACACCCAACGCGTTTCGGACTCCAACAAGTCCTTTCTCAAGGTGAGAAAGGACTTGTTGTATTCCGAAACGCGTTGGTGTGTATCTTTTTTGTATCTGACCATTAAATAAGCCTGCACTGTGGGAACGCATCTTGCATTTTTTGGCATACCCGTGGATCTAGTGCTCCGTTTTCTCCCCTCCTTTGCTAACATGGTAATGGGCTGGCCTCGTCTGTGTCTCATATATATATATTATTATATATATATATAATCAAAAAATAAATAGATGATACCGTTCTGTGGCTAACGAAATGCTTTTATTGTTCGAGCTTTCGGATACACTGATCTCTTCTTCCGGCGATGTTACAATGATGAAGCAAGGATAACTTAAAAACAGGTCTCCTTGGAATGTTATCTGTGCTGTTCCTTCCCCGTTGTGGAGTGGTTTTTATGGCTGATGGTGTCAACGGGTACGATACAACCGGATATGCTCCGACACAGCAGACAGAGACCACTCGGATTAAAGCCTTGAGATCAGACTTTATAAACCGTGGATATAACCACAGAATTGTAGACCAGCAAATTCACAAGCCACCAGAATACCAAGAAGTGATCTCCTTGAATACAAACAGAAGGAACAAGCGACCGGGTTCCTTGGTGGTCACATATAACCCACACCTAGGACCCTACAGCAAGATCGCCATGAAACTACAAACCCATCCTCCAGGAAGATACAAGACTGCAACAGTCTTCCCTGAAGCACCCTTATTATCATACAGACAACCCCATAATCTCAAGAAAATTATGTGAGAGAGTAAAGTATTCAGCAGTACAACTTGAATGCGGGACAAAACCATGCCAGGACCACAAGATGCAAAACCTGCGCATGCTCTACACACGGACACAAATACAACTACCACACAAGAATCGGGAATAACAAAATCAGAGAGGGTTTCACCTGTTCTCCAGCAATTGTCGCGTGTACCATCTATATGATGCATGAAAGTGCCAGGGGGCTTGCTACTACATAGTTGAGACAGGACAGGGGCTAAACAAGAGAATGAACCTGCATCGCACGCATGCACACGGGAAACAAGAGACCGTCCTTGTTGGGCGACTTTCTCTGACTCGGAGCCATCCATAAAGATGACGATCTGAGGGTTTTGCCATACGTCAAGGTATCTTAAAACTCCGAAAGAGAGACGTTGCATGATGACAAATTATGCAAGACTGGTCGGGACACTTACAGTGGCTAAACAGAGATCGAAAATTTTATAGTCATTACTGTCCACTAGGACCTCTCTTCCTGAGCGCTCAAAGGCCAGTCGTACCATACGTTGCTATATGTATCGCACACACCAGCTGTCTCTTACACATACTAATACTCTATTGTCCCCATCCATATACCACCATTAGGGACCGACATAGTATCCCACAACACACTTTTAGTTTGTGCTACAGGAACTCTCAACATTTCCACACCCACCACACCATTGTACTCCCTCTCACTCCACACAGCCGAACCATTGTGTTAGGCACTGTTTATCAACTGTGGGCCTCTCCATTGCATTTTTTATCACACTGATACACATACACCCTCTTTCTTCACCTTGCTTCAGATTTTACCGCTTTGACACTCTAGCCATAAAACACAGTCCACCGGAAACGGGGGAAGGGAACAGCACAGATAACTTCCAGAGGACACTGGTTTTTAGTTATCCTTGGATTCATTCATGGTAACCTCGCCGGAAGAGAGATCAGTGTATCTGAAAACATCGCACAAATACAAAGCAATTTCGTTTAGCACCAGAACGGTATCATCTATTTATTTTCTTGATTATTTGAGCTCGGTAACACCTGGTACTTGATACTCTACTATATATATATATTGATACTTTATATATATATTTTATATATAATATAGATATATATATAGAATATTGATATACTATTGATCTATTTACACAATAAATGTTATTAAAGGATTACAACAACAGCATAATAATAAAAAATTAATTAATTCTTAAAATTAACCACATTGCATCTTTATTCAAAATTAACCAGCAGCTCCTTTAAAAAGATAAATGTATTCCTCTCCGCCAACAAAGCTTAGTCACTAGACAAATAATGTATAGTCAAATGTCAAAACAATTGCATTGTAGTGTGTAAAGAATCTTTAACTGTGCTCATGTAACACTATGCAAATCAATGTTGCAAAATAAAATTAAACATGAACACATACATGCCATCTACAAAATCAAATACAAACGTAGCAATTAAACATAATACATTTACACATCAACACATGAATCAATTTTCCTAAATCAATTCCAAATAAATCACAAATCAATGATACAATTCCTGTCTCAATTCTAAAATAAAACCTTGAGAAAAAAGATTCCAACTTTCAAATAACCACCATCATAAAATCTAAACTACCACAATAAGCCATTATTACAAAGCAAGCCCCTGAAATAAACTATAGGCAAATCAATGATACTTACAAGTAAATAAATATCAATTACATGAACACAAAACAATTCCTAACAAAGCTCCAGAATACTGTTAATAACATAATTCAACATTGGCAATACAATCATTTTTTCCCCTGAGTTTACCAAAAATAGTAAACAATTACTACAAGGGGCACTAACTTGAGCATAAAACAAAACATGACATTACATCCAAAAAATCAAATACAGTCAGCCATTCATTGTCCCTGTATTACATATAATATAGTCTAGGGACACACATAATGCAAGGGGCAATTTCAAGGATGTATTTAAAAGAAACACATGAATAAAAAATAAAAAAAAATCTGTAAAAGTAAATAATATATACTTTCTTTTTGTTTACTTACCATTTAGAAGTGGCCGACACAGCGAAATCCAGGGAAAAAGACCGGAAGCACTCGAACCATCCACGGTAACCATAAAATATAACCATTACAATCACAACGGTGTTTTGTCTTCTTTCTTCTATTTGTATCACTTTGGTCTAACGGGGGTCTTCATTGATTCTTCTTTCTCTTGGCGCCCTTTCCGGGGTTCTCTCTCTGTACGCACGCCCTGGTCTTTTCTTACTCGAGGAGGTCCTTCCTCTACGGCAACTGGTTTACTTAAAATGAACGACATAGGCTTTTATGGCCTATTACGTTCACATTAATTGCATCAAGGTCCCACGGCCCTGATTGGGCCATGAAAACCATGTGAATTTGTCAAAAATAAAAAAATATGAGCTAAATTTAAAGTGATGACGCCAGCCAATTTCAGAATGGCTGAGCTTCAATTGCCTTTAAGATGACTCATCAAGACAAGATGGCCGGTGACACACATGTACGTTGGAAGTGAAATCCCAACTCTCGATTGGCTCTGAGACCATTTGGACAAGGGCTTGTTTCAGACATCCTAGAGTTAGGCCTCCGACCACTGTTTAGAAACCTTTACTGGGCCACTGTGAGGTTTTATGACATCCCTCAGGGGCCACCGGCGGCACTCCCGTGGGGCCTGGCGGATATAGACTCTGTTATGTTAAAGATATATTTCAGGTATTGATGGGGGGGCACAGGGGGGTGGGTTATGGTATTATTTTTCATAATAGTGCGGTTTAATTGTGTTATGGTGGGGTGGGGGAAGGGGTATGTCCCCAAAGCCGGCTGGTTGTAGCCTCCCTGTGGTAGTGGGTTGTGGGTTAGGCCCATGGGTGGACGGGGGTATGGGGGGGGGTGTTGGTAGGGGGGGTAGGTTGGTAGTAAGGCCCTACGAGTGGTGGGTGTATGCCGGTGCTTTGCCCCGCAGGACCAGACCCGTCCCTTAGTCTACTGGGTGAAAGGACATATATAGACATTGCACCTGCAGCAACAAGGAGGTGTTCCCAGAGTGTGGGTATTTAGCGTTGACAGGCCAATGACGTTTAGCTAGCAAATACGGCCGTACCGTGTAGAAAGTGCCGTCAATGTTCCGTTGCCTGGTCGGGATTAAGAATTCGGAAGGTCATTTGTCCAAGCGGGGGTCGAGAAGCCAAGAAGGAGAGCGCGCCAAGCAAGTCGTAATCTGAGTGAATAGAGAGAGAAGAACGCCAGGAGTAGTGATCCTAGTGGAAAACTATGTCGAGCAATGAATAATGGCAGGACAGGTAATACTAAGCGTGGTGCCTACCAATGGAACGAGGGGGCAGGCCTGGAGGAATGCATGAGACTGTCTGATAGGCGTGTCCAAAGAGGATACAGGTGAGGCTTCTTATGCATGACTTGATCCTTTGTGGTGTGTTGGGGGGGCGGAGCCTCACTGCAGGAGCAGTGAATAGTGAATAAATAATAGAGAGTCCTTGCGCAATGCTCTGGTAACAGAGACAGGCGCAGCGCTGTACAACGGTAGTGCAGGCCGCATGAGGGAGGGACGATCCTGCGGCTCAGAACGCGAGAATGAAGAGACGCGGGGTGACCCCCGAGCCACCGGAGGTAAGTTCACGCTGGCGAGTGCGCGCGGCCACGGACAGCAGGGTTGTTTAATTAAGGTGAGGAGGAACCTGGCGACGCGGGTCCGCTGCGCGGATTCCAGAGTCCTCACAGTGGGTGATTGGTGGTTTAACACCCTTAAGTGACTATAGCGGTTAATGGACCGCTAAGGTGATTAAGGAAGATTAGGGCGACATTACATTGGCTATTTGATTCCTGTGTATGTTATTGCAGACTGGTAGAGGGACATTGGCAGATGAAGATGAGTGAGGATGAAAGAACAGCCTTCATGTGGGGTGCTGGAAAAGGTAAGTCCGAATATGTATTTAATGTATTTTTTGTGAATTCATGTATTAAAAAGGGAAATGTTATTATATCGCCTATGTGGATATAAGTAATTTGGCCCATTACTGATTGTATGTTAGTGGGTCAGGGTGGAGGGGGGTGTTTTTATTTAGCTTAGAAATCATTGTTTATTTTTTTGGAGGCACAACATTGGTACCCGGCAGGCCTGTGGGGGAACCACCGGGTATCCCGCGGGGACACCATGATGGCCGCCAGGGACACCACACGGCCGTGGGGGACTCCCCACGGGGAACCCCCTGGACTTCCCCGCGAGGGAACCCTCACGGGCTGCACCGTGGGGACCCTGGGACACCACCACGGGGAATCACGCCGTTGGGATGCGCCGGGACACATCCACCCGGACTTTGTATGATGGTGTACCAAGAAATACAATACAAGTGCGCAACTAAAAGGATTAATAATGTGTGATACGTAGTGATCACTAATACCACTTATAGCACCCGTTGATTTCATAATAATAACTTATACCAGTCAAAAAATAGAGCGTCTGCTGGCTGCACAAAGATAGGCTAAGAACCCTGGGTGAACTAGAACAAAACAAAACAAAGAACAGCGCACAACGCTTTCGTAGAATAGGTAGGTACACTTTTATAAAAAATGGTTCAAGATTCTGCGTACATAAAGCAAGTGGGAAAACAGTGCACAGAGGATATACACTGGGATCATGTTACAACTCAGGAACTTGAAGCGAACGTACGCAGGTGACACGCAGTGTATGGATGTCTTCAGTCCACTTCCGCAATCTTACATAGGTGGAACTTGCAAGTCCTCGTCAGACTCCGAGATATGTACTTAGTATAAGTCCAATGAACTAACCCACAAGTTGTCCAGGTGGGTCCGTCCTAGGCTCTCGCGAAAACGTAGAGTCTATTTTGGTGAACTGCCACTCCTCTGAGACAGCGTCTGGACGTCAGACTCGAGCGTCGCACTGAGTGCCGTCGGGGCGTGATGATGACGTCACAGCCGGTGGCGTCAATAGGAAAAAGTATTATGAAAGGCTGCTAAATCACCAGAAACTTGACACATAAAACTGGGAAAGCATACAATGTATAAAAGACAGTCCATATATTCAACGCGTTTTCGTTCAGCGCTAAACAGCCTACTTATTCAATGGATAAAGATGTTAAACTAGTGCTCAACTACAATACCACTCAATGACCTGTGTAACTTGGATAGCACAGCAGTTCAAATGCGCAGCACATCAAGTCCCGCTGCCTAACATGATAGCTGTGTGAGAATGTGTACTAATGCTACACATTGCTTTATATAAATATTAAATATATAAAAAGAATACAAAATAACTAATACAACAAATTGTCAATGTAATCTGCACCTCAGAATACGGACAGAATAGAAGCAAAGGATTAATAACTTCCATTAAATGTACTCTAAATTATAAATCGAATAGAAGAGAACTACATGCATCAATAAGAGAGACCAACTCTATCGTAACCTTATTTAAACAAATTAGGGAACAGAGATTCCAATTGGTATAAATCCAAAAGGTTTCTGTATAGAAAGATCTATCTCATCTTCTCATCCTCCTCTTCCTCTAGAGACAATCTCCGACTCCCTTAAACCTAAGGGTGAGGATCTGTGTCTTTATGGCTTAGCGTCCCCCGTAGTGAAATCTTTTGTAGTAAATGTGTTTCTCATATCCATGCCTGATTTCACTGATATGATCTTGGATACGCACTTCTAAGACCTACCCTTAGGGAGCCCAACATAATGAATATACAGGCACATTCTATCATGGGGTAAATTACATGGGTCGTGCCAGTTCAGCTTAATGAAGTCTTCTGCATTTTAACTCTTCATTTTAATCGCCAGATTTGAATTGTTTCTTTCTGTTATTGTGCATATGTTTACCGACAGAACAATTTGCCACATGTGAATGATGTCTATACTGTGGTTGTTCAGCCACAACCTCGATCCTCTAGCATTGCTTGGGGGAAAGATATCAAACTCGCGGAAGCACGTGTATTTTTTTAACATTATTAGCTTTTTATACAATGATTTAGGTCGTTTGTGAATAGTTTTCCTCCAAGGATTGTATCGTTTGACAGATAAGAATCGCCTAATGTCTTTGGCATGGTATGCCTGCAACAAATGTAAACAAAGAAATTTTTAAGTCCTATCCTTCTTGGTTGCCTGCCTAGGCTGGGCTGTGTTTTCTTTTCAGCGCGTTTTTTAAAGAACGATCTCTTAGCGTAGCTTAAGACATCGCTAGAAGGGAGACAGACATCAGTCTCTATTGGCTGATGTGACGACCGTTTGGTGGGACTCTTAAACAACAAAATTCTCGGACAAAAAAACCAAAACAGTCCCGTTACAGAAGAGCCGTTAAAGTAGGCCTGTAGGCTCGTTTCTGGAATTGGATGCTGAGCGCCAATCATAACGTTCTAAAAAGCATTTTGCTCCTTCTTAAAGCCATTTAACAGAAGTCTTAGATGCATCACCCCCTTAAGTGGTAATGATTTCATAGTGCACTTTTATAATAACCCGCCATTAGGTGTTATTCCTTTACGTATTCTTTTTCTTGTGGATACATGTGAGTGTGATTTAACTGTCTTAGTATATGGTTGTTAGCGCACCCATGCCGTTGTTTGCTTCCCCCTCCTTCTCCCCTCTATGACTGAGATGACTTAAGGGTAGTGGCCATTAGATTTTATTTTTCAGTTGTATCGGGCTCCTGCTAAACGGAGGAATCAACTTGACTGGTGTGTGAGATGATGAACAAGCTATCTCCACACTGGCGGGGCTGAGGTAAGCGCAAGTTTTATTACATTGTCCTGCGGACTCGTTTTATTTTAATGGTGAAAATTTCAAGCTTGCAAGCGCTCAAATGCAGGTATACCTCAAAAATAATAACTCAAGCAAACAATAGCCCTATACCGGTACTAACAATTGGATTGATAGTACCTACCCCTTGTGTAATATAATGGTACTATCCTCCTGAAGACAAGTGTGGTTGTGGTTGCAACCCACACACCATCAGTCCATTGGCACAGGTTCCCCTGTAAAGAATAATACACATACTCACTATCTCGGTGGCCAGATAGCGGCTTGTGTCACCATCTCAATGCAATACAGGACAAAAGGAGACTAAAAGACCACCAGCACCAAACGGAGTGCCAGGAAGGACCCAAGTAAACAAATAATGATTATTCTTAAAAGGGCCACTTTAATGGAACAAAAGACACATCCAACGCTTTCGAACATCACAGCGTTCCTTTTTCAAGGATTAAAAACACAATTGTGATAAACATCCATTTATACCCTCTTACCTGTGGCGTTTCGCGCCAAAACATCGGAACCTGATGACGTCATGATGCTGCGCGGTGCGTTCATGCGCAGAGCGACTCAGTGCCGATCTAAATGGGAACAAAAGAAGACTAGTACCAAAAGGCAGTGTGGCCATCTTGGATGTTGGGACAAACATAGGGACCACAATATAAAAGCTTTACTCAACACCTTCCAGCAGAAACCAACATACATTGCTTGGCTTACATGGTCAGCTCATTGCAAGGGAAATAAAGCTATGCAAAACTAAACTAAACTTATTAAGGTAATAAAATATAAACAAATGACATAACAAAGTGGACATAAAAGACTTATTGTGTTGCATCCTAAGCTATCGTTCCAAGAGCAAAAGTGACCAATAAATAAACTCTCTAAAAAACCTATTTAAAAAATCAATGAAGAAAGGAATTAAAGACTATTAACACCATATATACTGCATACACAGATTGGTAAACCTAAATCAAGAACCAGGGAATGATAATCAACTAATATCAAATAGCAACAGATGTCAAAAAGAACAATCAAAGAAAATTTAAGCATTAGATCATAATTATCATATATTGCCTCATGAAACATAGTTCCAAGGGTTATGAAGATCAGAACCGGAATGTCTAATATATATTGACAATTATTAATTAACCTGTATTAACAACTAATGGCCACAAAATACACTCGGTTAACAAAAATGATTTTACAAAAAATGTGTTAGCTGCCAGTCAACTGTTCAAGGCACATAGAGGGAAGCGTTCGTTGGAGAGTGAGAAAGAAATTCCAATACCTCCTCCCTAGGGTTACCGAAGGTTGAATGATCACCTCCCTCCAGATTTTAATTAAAAATAACTGACTCAATACACCAAGAAGGAAAATGCTAATTCAACTCCCTGGACTGCATTCAATGAATGAAATGTTTTTTGAGACGGGTGATGGTATCTTTCAGTTTTATGAGCCCTAAGTGCTACTAACATTCCTGACCTTAAGGGCGCTAGTCGTCTCCAACCACGTACCTTTGACCACAACCACATGTTAAAATATACCAAATTGACTTTGACAATTTTAAAACTGTGATCTTAAATTCCTTATTTGATAATATCATTCACACCATGTGGCTGGTGGCAAGGCAACTGGAAAAAATTTTGTGTAGGCTTCATGTTGTTTTTAATACCACTACACGTACCACATTTGAAAAGGAACCCCTCGATGATAAAAGTTCTTTTTTGAGACCAAAGTAAGTTTGGTTCATCTTTGGTGTCTAAAACAGAGATAACAATTGTTTCAGCTCTACGATACTACTAAAAAATAGGACCAGAATCGAGATATTTTTCAAGGACGGTCCATGGATACACGACATTACATTGTTTCTTGAAATTACACTGGCGACACACTTATGATCGAGAACCCTCCAGTCCACACTGAATTCTCGTTGGTATACCGGGTATTGAGGTTTGGTGAATGATTTTTCTCCGGTGCAGTGAGGTATTTCAGGAGGGATTGATTACAGCTTTTCATTCCCCCTTGGTTGCAATACCCTGCAACGTATATATCCTATATACTGCATTACCAAGTCACGATCTAATTTGCCATCTGGTAACACTGCGAAGCATTGGCAGCCTATTAACATCCTAATCATTTCAATCAGTGTACAATCGCCGCGCCCATCCAGCCAGGCATAACCATGCTGGGAGGCAAACGCAAACGGGGCTTGGTCAGAGGTGAGGAGCGGCGTCATTCCACGGAATCTGCCAGGTTAATACTGGGTATTGCTCGAATAAAGTTGTGTCGGTGCAGTACAGAGTTTTACTTTTCCACTTTGTTTTCACTAAATTGTGAAATAAATAAAGATGATACATTTATTTTTTGTTCGTCGAGTCATGTGAGTCTGTTAATACCAATGTCCTCTTAACCATTGATACGGCGAAGGCGACCGGAATCTCCATGGATGTCTGGGGCAACAATGATGCTCTCCCTGCATGTAGCATGCCTTTCAACCAAGCATTGCAAATGTCGATCTGTCGGGTATCCCCTTTCCACAAATCTCCTTTTGTATTCCTCAAGATAGAGAAGGAAAACCACCTAATAGTTGGAACAATGTCCGTCTCACCGTCGGAGGAACTGTGCCCATTGGTTGGCTTTTCATGGACGTGAGGCCTACGTGGTGCAGCTGTCCCCCCTAAGAAAAGGTCTTATTCTCGGCATTTTGCTCTCTAATAAACATCCGTTTTGGATTTTTTTCTTCTTGTCTACAATATATTGTACGATTCCGAAATCTCGTGATCGAATGAAAATTCAATCGTAATACTTAAATTATAAAGATTATTATATCATACGATACAAAAGCGTCAGTGAAGGTGTGAGGCACATCCCCCCTCGCAAATATTTAATTGGGACAGTCCACAAATCTTTCAAAAAACAATATTGTGACGAAATGAAATTAGTGGTTTGCTTGAATAAATAAAAAGGCTTCCCACCATCCATATATAGTTCCGCAAAAGAAGGAGCAAAATTGTACCCATAGCAGTGCAATAAGCTTTGCATATATAACTTTACCATTAAATGTGGAAAAAAGTTGTGCGTGGTGTAAAAAGGTAGTCATAGCGCTCCAAAATAAAAGTCGATTTGAAAAATGATATACTGCTCTGGTATCTCAATAAGTTGGCGGACAGCTGCAACCAAGTGGTCATGTTGTTAACAAGAATACAGAGATTCGGTAACATCAGTGTTACCACAGCGAGGTACATCATATATCCCATATACATTTTGCGATCTGATCAAAAGATCACCTAGAGCCCATAATGAGGGCAATTTTCCTAACCAAATGTGCTGAAGAAACCTATTTAACATATCTTACAGACATCCCCAAAGATCCAATTCTAGAGACAATGGGAGACAATGGTAGGGCTACCAATGTCCTTGTGGTTTCTTTGGGAGACATGGTGGACTGAATCGGAATAATGGGATGAGATGGGTATTATAATGCTATTTACACTCGTCCTGACAGAACTTCATAATAACAGCTGAGTCAACCAGTTCTACAAGGAACCCTAAAGAGATTGCGGTGAGTGGTCGGGCGGATAAGTACACCTTATCAGGACTGGCATCATCAGTTGGACGTAAAATAGCCTTCCCTTCATGTAACCGCTCTGTCCTGCACACACCACCGTCACCCCCCTGTCCCCGCACTCTATAATGACCAATCGAATTTTTTTCAAAGATTTTTAAGCTAAACGTTCATTTTGATTCAAATTGTCATGATTCTATATAGGATGGAGGAATCCTGAGTAGAAGATCAACAGGTCCTCTTTGACCATAACCAGATTTTCAAACATAGTCTAAATGAACCCTTAAAATGAGTGGGGTTAGAGGAAGACAGAACTCCTTTTTAGGCCATAATTCCATTCAGAAATGTAGGAATTAAATCAGATCACCGTCTGTTCAGAACAAAAGGATCATTCATTCTTGCAGGGTAAAAAATCATTTAAATGTCTGTTAAAAGCCAATGATAGTACCCGGAAGAAGACAAGATTTTTAAATGGGGCAATGCACTATTATCCATATCTGGATAATAAAGTACTTTGCTTCAACACGTACTGTATTTGTAGTGGGGGGTGGGTTGTTGGGGGTACATGGGGTGGTGGTTGTTATCTCGGCAGGTGTGTAGGATACAACAGTAGGCTAGCTTTACCTGGTAATTATTTTGTTTTGGACGGGAGTGAGAGGTTTGAATCTCGTCCTGGTAGAGGGGGTGTCCTCTCGAACTGCATTGATTTCAGCCCCGGGGACCCCCTACTGCCGAGATGGGGCCTGTATCTGGGAAGCAGGGGGGTCCACTGAGTCTGCATCAATGTGGTTCAGCTCTGGAGACCCCCTGTTCCCGCCACACTAGTATAAAATTAATTGGAACTGCCAACTTGCCTGTAGAGCCTAATGGGACGCAGCTCTCCGGTGAAGTTTCACCTATTAGTTGCCAGCTCGCCAGTATTACGCAAGTTCTTACGTCAAGTGCTTACACAGCAAGTGCAGTTTTTTAATCGAATTTACAAACTTCGATTTTTTCTTAGTGATACCATTTTTACCAACATGTTTTAGTGTGTTGATAAATCAATGCAAAGTCTTTCGCAATCACTGATTTTATTCCAAGTTTTTGTTAATAGGTCCCATAGTGGACCATTTCAATCAAAGTCTTCCAGCTGCAACCTGTACAACCAAAATTAATTCATATTTGTAAAAATGACAACCAAAACAATGGATCCTCTGATAAATATGGTGCATGTTCTTCTCTGCATTTGTTTTTGTTTTCCAAGTTTGCTGCCAGAAGAACCGTCTTTGTACAGTATATTCCATATAAATCTGCGAATTAAGATTTGTGTGAGACGTGGGTCTGGATTATCCTTAGTTGCACTATTATCTCACTGTACCAGTCACATACTTTTAGACTTGGAAGGACTTGTGGACAAGACATTTTTATGCTTTGTTGTGTAACACTTCTGCGTGTTACAAGTAATACCTCATTTATCCCATATATGTTCATGATACAGATTTCCAGATTAATTTGCAAAAGGACTATAGTTCAGACCTCCTGTTTGGTTGTTGATGTTTGTTTACACTGTAGTTTTTAGCCCCAGTTTGAGTTTACAGGATGGATCACTCTGCACAAATGTTCTCAGTATGTGTGACCTTATCCCAATCCTTTGCCCTGCCATCTTTCAGTTCAGAACTTTAAGCGTTATTTCATGAAAACAAGTGATCTGTGTTATTGTTACTAATTGTGGTCTTTATAGGAGAAAACATGACTTGTCAGAATAAGTAATTAAAAGTAGCATTACTTTAATCTTGCCAAGCTTTATGTTACATTGCTATGAACAAAGTAAATCATTTCTTGCAGTTGAATTAACTTTCGTAGTGAGTCCTCAATGTCATTGCTCTTTGATTTGAAGTGTTTTTTATTGTACCTTCAAGTGTAACGGAGGATAACTCCGGCCCTGAGCCCAACCCACTCTCCCTGCCGCTGGAGACATCACCTGTTCACAGGAGAGAAAAAAATTAAAGGTAATTTTAAAAATATAGAAATGTTTTTCTTTTGTGGGTAAGAGAGAAATCTACAATATAGTAATGGAGTCACCCATAGAAGTAGCCACTTCAACTCTCCTTGATAATTTGACAAGAGCTATACAAAGCTTTCCCCGCCAAGCCATATGAATCTCTCAGGGCCAGTTCTTCTAGTGCGGATTTTTTTATATTAATATTTTAGGAACCTGGGGTGTCACATGAGGTTGGAGGATGGGTTTTAATGCATGGGGACAACAGCTTCACATAAATAAAATGATTCAAGTGGCTACGGGGGAATACTGTTTTATTGGCCACCAGTGATTTTTTTTTTATGTCCACATACATATATGCTAATGCCTCTGCGTATGTTGCCGCAACCAAATTATGTACTAAACCGTATTTATAAAACCCCTCTGTTCCACACTTGTCTGATCTTCCTCTGTTTTTATACCATATAATCCTCCTACACATCTACATTTTGCCTTACTCAGCGCCACTGCCCTTCTCTTTCCCATACCTCTTCTCCCTTTATACATTCATCGCATAACGTGGAAGGGTTTCTCAGTTCTTAGTCAGCCTGCGAACACTCACAGTACCTACAATCAATGTCCAAGCCATAGAGAGTCAATTTCCTCACATTTCCCCACCTCACTTAATAAACTTTTGCCATGGAAGAAGTGAAGTGCTTCAGGGCACTGACACATTTCTCTTCCTTCTACCTGTGACTCCATATTTACTAATGTGCGTCATAGTATAACCTCCTGCCGAGTAGAGGAATACCATCCCCAGCCCGAGTAATGAATGTTTTTTGCACCCCTGTGTTTTCGTTCATTTTATCCTTGCAGAACGCAGCTGTCAAAATGTAGACGAATCTGGGGAAGTAATAGACACCACGACCTTCCACTTCCTCATGTGGTTTAGGTCAGTCCCCCTCGAGTGATGTTTAACCAACTTCAAGGATAAGCATCAGTATTTGTTTTATTTTTATAAAAAGCAATGTTGGGTACTGGATCTTCACTAATTGGGAGTTCAATGGATGTTGTTGAAGTCTTCCCCAAGGTTTTCAAGTTCCTTGAATCAGCAGAGCATGTTGAACTGTATAAGTTTCCGCAGGTGACACCACTCAGATTCCAATATGATGGATAAAAAAAGGGACAAACCCCCAAACCCATAACCGGGACAGAATACTGATTAGATCTTTGTGTCATGTCTTCTTATGTCCCCCAAAACCTGCTCATTATTCTATTTGCATGTCATAGTAGAGCCAGATTTAACCTAAGGAGTGCTACTATCCTAAGATGCCCTTCTATGCCGGAAATCACTTGCAGCCATTCACTTAATGGACAGTATAGAACCATAATTACTAAGTCTTGCTAAAATGTGCGCACAAGCGTCCGAGTAGTGAAGTCCGTAAGCCAAGTGTCGAGGGCAGAGAGGGAGCAGCGGAAGTCGAAGTCCGTAGCCAAGTCCGGGGTAGAGAGGTACACAAAGTCAAGGGGAACCCCAGGGTCCAAATCCGGATTGGGCAGGCAGACAAGCTGGATCAGCAACTGAACAGAAAAGAGCAAGGGCCAGCATATCTCCAAACAGCACAAGCTACGTAGAACTATGCAGAGCGAGAAAGAGCGGAAGGACTGGGGTAATAAAGGAGGCTGACCAAAGGAGGGCAGGGAGGCACGGAGGCGTGTCGTGTTGCCTCAGGGAGAGGCTCTGGGGGCAAGAGAGGAGTGGAAGCCAGGTTTGTAGCTGGGCCGAGAGGCACAGCGTTCTGCGACGAGCCTTGGGGGGGGTGGAGCCGAGTGCAGGAAGGGGAAATAGTCAGAACTGGGTACAGCCGCCAAAAGGGGCCCGACGGTCAAGCGGGGCGGCACTGCGGAAGTCTGCACAGGTAGGGAGGGGACTGCCGATGGGAAGCATCCGCCGATTTCCTTGACAACACATAGGGGTGACCAATGTGGTTAAATTATAGACCAGCCCAGCAAAAAAAAAAAACAACTTTTCTGGGTAGTGATACCACAACTGAATGTTCCTAGAATCTTATGCAATTGCCACATTAATCACCTGAACAGCTAAGTTTTTGGCTCAAGGAATCAAACTGAATCACAAATCACGCAATAACATCTGTTTGGCGCCTTGGATCCTCAGTTTGAGCTTAGTCACTGATTCTGATACTGTATGAAGCTGATAGGGGTGTGCATTTGTCATTTGCTTGGAGAAAATAGCTGACTGGCAGTGCTGGCTATTCAATCACATTGAGCATTTTACTATTCTTAAGCATATTTTCAATCATTACATTAGTGGATCCTGAATAAAAAAATTAACAGCTCGAAGGCCTCTGGATTATCCTGGCACCATAAAAGGAAGAATACACCCACATCATTAACGATTCTTCCCTTCAGTAGTGGGCTTTGAAAAGTCTATTTTTAAACACTGTCTTGACCTCCACTTCTAAAAACAATCTTTTTTGTTGCACTTAGCTACATCTTTTGCCTTTTTTCCCTTTTTATTTCTTGATTTTAATTTATTTGACTGCTTAGGTTTCTGCCATTTGTTTCTGTAGAAAAAAGTAAATGAGCTGGGACAAGCAAGACAGTCATATAAGTATGTACCACTGTCTCTTATCTGTCAGTTGTTTTTCAGAATATCGAATCCCATTTTACCAGTCATCCATACTGTTGGATTGGCGTTGTAAATGAATACTGGAAAATGATGTTAATTGAAAAGGAAAGCCACTTTGGAAAGCACAATTCAAGCCTGGTGCAGAATGTGGGCAGTGGATTCTACTGTCCTTAACACCACTGTTGGTCATAGTGTCTGCAATGACATGATAGCTGTTGGATAGCTATCTTCTAACTAAAGCATCATGTAGAGGACTTTTCTCCAAGCTAAGCATTCTTATTAAAATTAAGTAGCCTTTTACTAAGGTTTCAAATAAAATAAAACAGTTGTTAACTGTCCAGTCCTCCGAGGAAGAACAAACAGAAACATGGGATTACTTTTTAATGTCCTGCATTTGCTACACCAAACAATAGGATGGAACAAACATATTTTCATTTCAAGAAAAAACACTGCAGATGTCCTAACTTCAAATAATTTAGATTCAGTATCCTTTCATTCATTCAAATGTCCCACTCATCGTGGATTTAATAAACAATACATACATTTTAAAAGTATGGTAGATTAAAAAAAAGTCACAAAAACCCTCCGAAGGTAACAGTTACCTAAAAAGCTCCACTTGTTGTGCATTTACAAATCTGCAACTCTGTCTTTCTCACTCATCGTTTAGCACACAGTGCATCCACTAAATACAGGGATTCTGGGGTAATGGCATTGCAGAATGAGCCATGAGTCCTCTTACTTCAAGAGTAAAAAGAAGTAGATTTTTGCACTTTTACCCACCCATAACTTTTTTAATGCGGGTTATACCCACGTTTCAAAGCTTCACATCACAAGCTGCACCCAACTTTCACTGAGAGACCCAATAGACAGGTCAAAACAGTGTCCTGCCGAGAAGGTTTGATACTGCAATGCCTTCTTTAAAACCCGAGGCTGGATGCTGAAAAGCTATTTAACGCAGCCAATAATTTTATAGGGGTTTCTGTTAACTGGATAAGAAGTTCAAGAGTGACACCCTATTGCTCATTTGAGTGTGCATTTTCCCATGAATCCATGGCTGCATGGAAGGAGTATTTGCTGATCAATAAAGGGGCGACAGGTTGTAGCCCTGTCCTGAGGCATGGAAATAAATAACAGGGATTTTCATTTCCTGTAAATATCATGGCTTTCCAAATGGATCAGTGTGATGTAAATGCATGTGCCTGCATCTGTTTAATTCTCACATGGTTAAATCCCTCTCTATGGTATAATCAATAGGCACGAGATGAGCCTGAAACGCTACGAGGGTTGTGATCTCAAAGACTCATTTGCTAAGTCCCCAAGGTCCTAGCATAAAACCCACTGCAACGCAATTTGTTTAAGGGTTTTTAAATTGGCTGCATTACTTGGGGCAGAGGACCAATAAGAGACAGAGGACAGAATAATCTGTGGGTGTGTTTTCAAATCATTGCACAACATGGACCTGCTAACAACATTTAATTTTGTTGTTATTAGTGATTTCGCCTCATTTAATCCTCTTGACTATTAAGAAGGGTAATAAATGTATAATATATAAATGAATCATTGTAGTAACTTTTTTTCAGAGATCAGGAGAATTTTGACAAATTGTTCTCAAAGTGTAAACACTGCAGAAGTATTTGGTTATTGTACTGTAGATGGTGTATCGAAATTTCACAGTACCACCTTCAGCCTCCAACTTACACAAACTGCTCAAATTCAATCGGGAGACGAAGCATAACGCATATATACAATTACACTTACACCATACAAACATTTATCAATCAGACCCCCTGAACAGGGGGAAGCGCAGAGGACATCGTCCTAGGCCTGGGATGCAGGCTGGCGGTCCTTATGGCAAATCTAGGAAGGCAGGGCGCCTAGTGCGGCAAAGGTCCCTAGGAGCGCATTAATAATAATATGTATTATGGAGCAGAGGCAGCGTAACGACATGTCAGCAGGGGAGGGAAGACTTTGAGACAGCGGGGTTGTCAGTGGCTTGGCTGTGGCATGGCAAAGACATACCATCAGAGCCTGAGCCTAGTAGACAGCAGGGGAGGTATGCGCTGTAACAACTAGGTGCCAGATTTAATGCCGAAGCATGCTCCGAATTCATACCGCCAGTCAACTTCCGGTGTTACAGAAAGTGTATCCCCTCCCCTGTGTCTCCTGTACTAGCCTGCTCCGATCGGATGTCTCGCCGCCAGAGCCAAGTCACCGGCCAGCTCGCTGTCTCTGTGTCTTCCCCCGTTACATCATTTTTACTGCATGATACACACCCGACTCCTGTGCCAGCTCTGCTCCATCTGTTGCCACCCGGCCCGACCAAAACTTGTAGTGAGAGGGGGTGGGGTGCAAATTCGTATAAACTTTCCATAAGTTAATCCAACATTATTAGTTATCTCGACACGGTATTGGGTCCCGTTTAGGGTCAGATAACAGGACTCTAAACTGTAATTATTTTTATTTAGGTACGCACTTTTCCCCACCGCCCTTGAAATAATGTGTGTTTACGGTGTGTGTGTGCAATACGTTGGTGGCTCACAACGGAGGTCTGAGCCTCACTGCGGAATAGCCTGTAGTATAACTGGTACGGTGTTCGTTCAGCGTCCTTCCACCTGTACGGAGTTCTACTGTGTGGGAATTACCCGTTTACGGACCTATATACATATACTTATCCAATAACCACACACAATGTAAAACATAAAATAACCACTTTACACGAACATAATATTGCTACTGGTTACAGCCTACCAACCAGGCCTCTCACGGCCTAACCACTCGCCCCAGTGTCCCCAACACTTGTTCACAGTCCACACAGTATCTGATTGGACCCATCAGCACTCAACCACTCTAATGTCCACAAGGAATAACCCGCCCCCTTATATGTGGTCAGCGCATTGGTGGGCCACTATAGTGTATATTGGTCACTAAGTAACTGGGGTACCTGCCTGGTGCGTCAGGCACCCGGCGAGCTGCGTCCTGCGATGGTGGTTCCACGGACCCAACGATGATCTGCGTGGGATGTCCCCTCAAAGGACAGTCTCTTCCCGTCTGGGTGGTCTGGTCCAGACCACAAAGCCATGATGCCGCTGTGGTCCTGTCTGTGTCCCTAACTAAAACAATCTGCCGGGGCATATGTCTCTATCTTGAATTTGCCTGTACCTGTACAGCCACAAACTGAGGGGAGTTGGGCCTAGCTGGGGCCTATCATGGGTAAATCTGTCCTATGCAGATGCCACAGGCACCTGCACACTCACCCCACCCTCTTCAGTATCCAGCGTTCAACTAACAGTCCCCTAACTGTCAGATCCCAAGCAGGGGGTCCCCTGAGCTGAACCGCTTTGATTTCTGGCTCAGAGACCCCCGCTTCCCGAGTTACAGGCCACGGTTTGGGGCATCGGTGCCATTGTCGCCGCCATCTTTACAGCGTTCACGTCGAGTCTTGGACGATATAAAGATGGCGGCGACACTGGCATTCGATGCCCCATACCGGGGCCTGTAACTCGGGAAGCAGGGGGTCCGTGAGCCAGAAATCAATGAGGTTCAGCTCAGGAGACCCCCTGTGCCCGCACACTATTATTAAAATTTACATTAATGCAGCTTCATTACCATAGCGGATTGCCACTATGGTAATGAATTATTGGTTATTGTTGTGTGTGTTTTGACAGTAGTGTAGATGTGTAGGGGGTCTCCAGAGCTGAACCGCATTAGTTTCATCCTCAGGGACCCCCAACTTCAGGAGATACAGACCCCGTTATGGGGTGCCAGTATCCCCTGCAGAATTTAAATGTCCCGGTCACGTGACGCAGAAGCTTTAAAAGTGCAGGGGATACCGGCACCCCATAACGGGGCCTCTTCTCCTGAAGTAGGGGGTCCCCGGACCTGAAACCAATGCGATTCAGCTCCGGAGACCCCCTGCTCATGTACACTATTATTAAAATGTATTTATTTTGAGTACGATCGCCTGTAACAGCCTTGCATGGAGATGCAGAATCTCCATGCATATGTTACAGGTAGCTTATTTTTTCTATCAGCTATTGTACATGAAGTTTCAGTGCGCTAGCAGAGGGAAAAAACATTGCACGCACGATAAGCCAGTTTTTGGCACGTCTGATAGAAAATGGGCTCAGGGCCTTACTGAATCGCACCTCCGGCTTCACTTTTTATCGGACGTGCAATTTTTTTTCAGGCCAGCACGAAAGCTCGGAGCTTAGTGCATAGCCCCCATAGAGTGCATCTAAATGTCAGAAACACCCCAATAATTAAGGCTTAAGTGATACAACAACACAAAAAGCATCTCCCTCAACCTTCATTAAGAAAAAGAGTCTTCTTTTTTTCTTGCAAATAGTTGTAGGACGAGATGAGGGAGTGGGATACGTTACATGTAAAAAAAAAAACAGTAAAAATTGAGAAATATAGAGTAGGCACTCTACTCTATATTCTCAATTCTTACTGTTTTTTACATATAACGTATCCCGCTCCCTCATGTCATCCTACCCTTAATCCCCTTAGCGGTTAATAACCGCTATAGTTATTAAGGGTAACCCACCCTGTCCGCTACCCATCTGGGAGGTCTAATCACCCTACCTGGGACAACTATCCCCACCCTCCACCCCCGCTTCCCATTGATTGACAGTGTTAAAGCATGCCCATATCACACCCCCCATAAACCAGTCCAATATCCTACAATAATGACCCACTCCGCTTCCTGGCTCACCCCTGGTAGACAGACAACCAAAAGGGTATAAGGTAGAGAGAATTATGAATTGATTTGAAGTGTACGGTCATTCATTGTGTATTCTCTTATTGTAATATGTGCTCATCTGGAATGTTGCACCATTCCTCCCCCACCTTTGAATTCTGTTCTCTCCCCCCCCCCCACACACAATTGTTGGAAAACTCAATTAAAAAAAATAAGAATAATATGGGCATGCTTTGTGTAACAGGTGCTCACCACAAACTGGATGGGACCGCGAGGCTGAGGTGGGGATGTTGATATACACCGACCTACAACCGCATTACCATGTCCGGAATGTAGAGTGGTAGATGTGTAGTGTCACGTTGGACGCACTTATTATCAAATTTATATTTTGTGGATCCCAATTGAGCAGAACAAGTTGAGCAAAATAAACTGAGATTTATTCCCTTGATAGGCAAACACACAACAACTACAGAATACACTTAAGAATTACACTTACTGATATAGGAACAGGGGATAATGTCCAGAAAGGTGCAAAGCACCAGAAGATTGTCTATTAAAATGTAGTCCTTTTGCAAGGGCATAAATTGCTAGCCCAATCCTTCTGTGAACGTGCAAAGTATTTTCTGGTCCGTTGGGGTTAATCAGATAACCCCCAGCAATCACAGGGTCCTAACGCAGAGTTTTGTCCTTGGTTCTGATGTAATAAGACTCTTTGCGTTCCAGGAATGTGCTGCTGCTCTTCTCCGCTATTAGAAGCGTGTTGGAAATCTGCTCACATGGTATAATGAAAAACAAAAGACAATGGGGATAGCCTGGGTGGCATGTATATAGGGTTTGGAAGCCTATCACCAACATACCCACACAATCCCCCTCGTGGGAAAGTTCTCATTCCCCAATCCCCTACTTGCCACAGTTTGGAGAGTGGGCACTCTAGGGATTTCTTGTTCACACAGAGCATGTGCGACAATGCCACCTTGGCTACTTATCATAGGTACCCTCCCCTCTTTACCTGGCCCCTCTCAGCCTGGAAGGGGAAACTCAGGATGTGAGCTAGCACAAATGGTCAACAGGATTTCCTATTTTGCATCCATCCTGGCCAATTTCCCACCTCCTGACCCTGGGGCTTTGATATGCAACTTCCAGCATGTTACCTTTGAAGCTTGCATAGGAAAGTGACCCAGTTCATAGGTGTCAAAACATTTGTTCTTGTGCATTACAAAGGCAGGCAGAAAAAATAGCATCCTGCCTTTTAAAACTGCAAAAGAAAGGCACTTTATCAAAAATATATGTTTCACTTATGACAAAGTTATATTTTTAATATGTGTCTGCTTCTGGGGTTACACTGAGGCTGCACACCAAAAATCAGGGTGCTGCCTCACTCCATTCCGACATGTACAGAGCATGAAAAATTAACCTCTTCATCCCCATTACGAAATAGGGGTAACCAGCTGAGCACACTGCCTTTATTAATGTGCTGATTATGCCCATTTTCTTCACACCTCTCCCACTCAAAGCATAAGTTTTGCCCTGGCCACCTCCTCTGGTGGTTGGGCTGACCTGAGGGTTTTTGAAGTCATTAGGTCTTGGGGATTGTCCTGACGGGAGAGGCCATCTGCATTCCCATGCTCACTGCCTTTCTTGTACTGAATGGTGAAATCGAATTCCTGCAAGTCAAGGCTCCATCGCAAGAGCTTGGCATTCTCTCCCGACACCCTCTGTAAAAACTTAGGGGGTTATGGTCCATGATAACAGTGAAGTGTCTGCCATAAAGATAAGGCTGTAACTTCTTGAGAGCCCATACTATGGCCAGACACTCCTTCTCAATAGTGGCATAGGCCACATCTCTTGGCAGCAGCTTGCAGCTCAGGTAAACCACTGGATGTTCACTGCCCTCCTCCCCCACCTGGCTGAGCACAGCCCCAATGCCAAAGTCTGAGGCATCAGTCTGCACCAGAAACTTCTTGGAATAATCTGGTAGCAACCAGAATGGGTTCACTGGCCAATGCAGTCTTCAAAACCTGAAATGCAGCTTCACAGGATGGAGACCAGACTACCAGTCGCTTCTGGGTCAAGTCAGTCAGGGGTTTGGCAATGGCACTGTACTGGGGAACAAACTTCCTATAGTAGCCTGCGGTGCCTAGGAAAGCCATGACTTGCTTCTTGGTTTTGGGAGTGGGCCACTGCACTACTGCCTCTAGCTTAGCTGGTTCTGGCTTGAGGTGCCCTCCACCCACCCTATGCCCTAGGTATAAGACTTCAGCCATCCCTACTAAGCACTTGGTGGGTTTTAAGGTGAGACCTGCCTCCCTAATTCTGGATAGCACTGCAGCTACTGTACATGAATTAAGTGTGATTCAGAGGAGTTACTGAACACAGCAATATCATACAGATAAGCCCTGACAAACCCTTGCATACACCCTAGCAAAGGATTGACCAGGCGTTGGAAGGTAGCCGGTGCATTCTTCATCCCAAATGGCATCACTAAGAACTCATAGAGGCCACTTGGGGTGATTAAAGCCGACTTCTCCCTAGCCTCCTGGGTCAAGGAGATCTGCCAGTACCATTTACTAAGATCCATGGTGGTCAGATACCTTGCCCCCGCGAGTTCATCCAGCAACTCATCCATGCGGGGCATGGGGTAGGCATCTGAAACCGTCCCTGTGTTGAGCTGCTGGTAGTCCACACAGAACCGGGTGGTTCCATCCTTCTTAGGCACTAGGACTACCGGACAAGCCTAGGGCTCTGGGATGGTACAATTACCCCTAGGGCCAGCATCTCCTCCACTTCCCTCTCTATACTGCCCTTCACCCCTGCTGACAATCTATAAGCATGCTTATGCAGAGGTCTCAGATCCCCTGTAAGCACTGGGTGCTCAGTGATGTGTGTCCTCCCTCGCTTGTCTGTGAACAGAGCCTTATACTTCTCTACCATAGCCCTGGCTTCTGCCCTCTGCCTGACACTCATTTGAGACCCTATCTCAGCCTGCTCTATGGTACCATCCTGCCTAGCCTCCCCTAGGAAATCTGGCAGAGCATTTCTCGCCAGATCCCCCATAGGTGGGCTGCAAATGACCAGCACTGATGCCACACTAGGTGCTACATACTCCTTGAGCATATTGATGTGATAGACTTTGGTCGTCCCTGTCTCTGCCTCTACCTGTACAACATAGTTGCACTCGTTCATCTTTTGCAGTAGCGGATACAGTCCCGACCAGGCAGCCATTCATTTGTTCTCCCGAGTGGGTTTCAGAACAAGTACCTGCTGTCCTGGGATGAATTCTCGGCTACGGGCATTCTGGTCATACCATGTCTTCTGCTTGGTCTGAGCAGCCTTAAGGTTGTCCTGTGCCAACCTCATGAGCATCTTTAACTGGTCTCTAAGATCTACCACATACTGAAGCACAGAAGCATCAGTATTGGTAGCTTCCCCTTCCCATCCCTCACGAATAGGTCCAGAGGTCCACGTACCTTGCGACCATATAGAAGCTCAAAGGGAGAAAAGCCTGTAGATTCTTGCTGTACCTCTCGGTATGCAAACAGCAAGTGCTGCAGGTGAATCTCTCAGTCTTTCCCCTCAGCCTCTATAAACGTCCTAAGCATCTGCTTTAAGGTACGATTGAACCTCTCACATAGTCCGTTAGTTTGGGGGTGGGTAAGGGGTTGTGCGCTGGTGCTTCACCCCGCACGCATCCCAGAGACACTGTAGCAATTCACTCATGAATTGCGACCCTTGATTGGTTAGGACCTCGCTAGGGAAACCTACCCTAGTGAAAATGGTGAGCAAAGCCTTAGCCACTGCCTTAGCATCTATAGTAGCCAGCGCTACAGCCTCAGGGTACCAGATGGCAAAATCGACCACCGTGAAGAATGTAGCGCTTCCCTGTCCAACTAGGAATTATAAGGGGTCACACAAGGTCCATTGCTACCCACTGAAAGGGTTCCCCTATCACCGGTAACGGTCTCAGGTGTGCCTTCACACGATCACCCGCCTTACCTACTCACTGGCATCACAGGAGTGGCAGAATTCTGCCACCTCGCTGGATGCCCCCAGCTAGTAGTAACGCTGCAAGAGCTGGGCTCTCGTGTGTGTGAACCCCTGATGCCCCGCAAGCGGGATAGAGTGGGTAACCCGTAATAACTGTTGCCTATACCCCGTGGGTACCACTAACTGTCGCTTGCCTGTCCAAACCTTATCTACCCCTGTAGCCCACTGCTCTCTATACAAAAGCCTGCGGTGCCACAAGTAGTAATCAGACCCCTCACTTGGCTTAGACTCGGACGCCCGAAGTCTCATGCCCTCCAAGGTGGGATCAGATTTCACCGCTTCCCTAAACTGAGTGCCTAATTCTGGCCACCCCCCGGTCATACCTGAGTCAGCGGGAGAGGGAAAGGGACAGGGTACAGTAAGTCAGTGTCAGAAGCAGACTGAGTCTGGCGTACCTGTCTGGTCTCCTCAGAGACTGCTGGAGCTGTAGGTCCCAAATGCAGGGGGACAGGGGCTGCTGCTGTGATCTTTGCTGCTGCAACTGGTGCAGCAGGTGTCAGCTCCGCAGTAAAAACACAGGTAACGTGCCCCAGATCGTTACAAAGGAGCACCTCAGCATCCAACCCGGGCAATACCCCCACCTCCCTCATGCCACGACCCGCCCCCCAATCCAAAAAGACCCGGGCAACTTGGAGTGACCGCGGTCCTCCATCTGGCATGGTCACTTGCATCCCGGTGCCCTGGAGCAAATCCTCTGGCCGCAACATATCAGGGCGCACCAGAGTCATGGTGGCACCGGAGTCCAGCAACCCGTCTGCATGCCGGTCTCTGATGGTCACCCTCCGCAGATGCTTCTGCCTGGCATCGATGCGTTGCAACCTGATTGGTGCAACCTGATGCCCTCTGCTCCCCACTGCAGGTCCTGAGTTGGCAAGGGTTGGTGCCTCCGTGGTTATCCCTCTGTCGGCTGGCGTCACGGCTGCGCTGGTCCCCTCCGATGGTGCCAGTCGCACACGGGCAACTGGTTTTGCTGCTTGGGAGCGGTGCCCCTGATGGGGTCGTATGGACCGGTCACGGTCTGGACAATCGGTTGTAAGGTGCCTGACATTGTTGCAGGTAAAACACTGCCTCTCATGTTTGAATTCTGCAGCCTTTGGCGCTTTGCTTGCTGCTGCAGTTTTCAGTGTCCACTGAGTGGTAGTTTTAGTTCCCTGGGCTGCTTTCATTACCTTAGCAGTTAGCCATTAAGGTAATAAAACTGTCTGCATTTTAATTTTTCAGAACAACCTTGATAACAGATGCTGGTGGGCACCACCCAGAGGCCCCGGACCATCAGGAGACCCCTGGAAACCTGCGGGGACCCCCGGACACCTGTCGGGACCCCCGGGGACACACACAGGGACCACCCGGAGACTCCAGGACACTAGCAGGGACCACCCGGAGACCCCCAGACACCCACTGGTCTACAGAAGGTTCCCACCAGCCTCTGTATAAATGCTGTGCAGAATGTTGTTTTAAAAATGCTTTGAGCCTAAGTTGGCGACAAAATATTGCAATATTTTAAAGTTTGATAAGCTTATCACTGTTTAGTGAATAGCTATTACTTGCAAAAAACCCTGATTTTGCAATTGTTTGGCTTGTCAGTTGACTTTTTTGGCTCTGGCTGTTAATGGTCGTTAAAAAACCATTATAGCACGATGCTACACTGTTTCACTGTTTAGTGAATAGCAAAATAGGCAGTATTGCGCAATAAGGGCATTTATCAACATTAAACCACTTATCACTGCTTTGTGAATGTAAGGACCCCCGCCGCGGGGACTCCCGCTACCAGCGCCTCCTTATCTCTTCTCCCCGCTGCCTCTGGTCCCCAGCGGCGTGCCCTGACCCTCGGCGTCTCCCCCGCAGCTGCTCCCTCATTTCCGGGGCGCGTGCAGACCCAGGCTTCCATTTCCTGGCGCCGGGAGCCTGACCCCGCCTCCTCAGGTGCGGCGTGTGCATCGGCGCGTTTCCCTGCCCCTGCTCCACCAGGTCCGCCCCCAGGCTCTTCTCCCCTATCAGGGCTTCCCTTGGACCGCACCTCAGCTCCTCCCTTTCCTCTGATAGGTCCCAGACCACTATTTAGTCTCCCCTCACCATTACCACATTGCTGTGCATAGCTTCTGTACCTTGGTGCTGTCTGCTTCTGCTTGGCTCTCTTGTGTTTCAGTCCCTGTTCCTGTCCCTGGATTCTCTGCTGACCTCCCTGTATTTTGACCCTTGGCTTTGGACTTCGATCACGCTGCTCTCTAGAACCTTTTGGATTTGGCTTTGGACTCTCTACCTTGCAGTCTTCTATATCCCTTGGACATGGCTTATGGACCCCTACTACACTGCTCTCTCCGCTCCACGACCCAGGCTTACGGACACTCTACCACGCTGCTCTCCCTACACCTTGACCCTTGGCTTACGGACTTTACCCTTCGACGCTGGAGTTGGCAAGTACTGAACTCTTTCTATTTTTGTTCCCTGGACCAGCTACGTTACTTACACACTCTGGCCGTGCCCCCGTTTACTGTTAGGTGTGTGGTATTTCTCCTTTCCACCTCAGTCCCGGGGTCTCGTCTGGCTTGTGGGCAGAGCCCATCAGACCCAGAACCCCTGAGGTGGAAGATACCCTAACCACTATTTCCAAACTCTTTACCTTTTTGGACAACCAGGTTACCACTCTTAACCAACAGGTTGTTACCTCTCAGACTCCCCGGGTTAATGTCTCCAGTTCCGTTATCCCTCCCACTGTCTCTCGTGAAGGAACAGGTTCATCGGAGTTGCGTAACCCTACTCCTAGTAAATATGCTGGAGACCCGCTTGCATGCCGTGGGTTTTTAAATCAGTGTGAGATACAATTCGAACTGTCACCTTCTCGCTTCCCCACGGATCGTACCAAGGTAGCTTATGTTTTTTCCCTTCTCACCAGGGACGCCCTGGTCTGGGCTTCACCAATCTGGGAGCTAAAACCTGAACTCACTTACAGCTTCCCTAACTTTAAGAGAGAATTTTGTTTAGTCTTTGATACCCCTGCACGTAGTGATATGGCTGCTTCCTCCTTGTTCCACATTTTGCAGGGTCGGAAATCTGTGGCACGATACGCTCTGGAATTCCAGACAATCGCAGCTGAGACTGACTGGAACGATGGGGCACTTTCTGCGGCTTTCTGGCAGGGACTTTTGGAATTCTTAAAGGACGAACTGGCGGCTCGTGAGAGGCCATCTTCATTGGAGGCCTTAATCGCTTTGTGCATCAGGGTGGATCAACGACTTCTGAAAAGGCGGGCTGAACGTCAACGTCCTCGTACTTCTGTTTCTATGCCTTCTGCTTCCAGGTCTCCTGCTCTTGCTTTACCAGCATTGGATGCTCCAGAACCCATGCAACTAGGCAGCCATCAACTTTCTTCTTCGGAGCGACTACGTCGGAGGAACGAGGGCCTGTGCTTCTATTGTGGATCTCCTGGGCACATCCTGCCGCATTGTCTCTTGAGGCCGGGAAACGCCAACACCCAGTGAGGTATGAGGGGATCTCACTGGGTACCGTCTCTTCTTTCCCCTCTCCCGCACAGGATCTCCCCAAGCACAACTTAGTTCCTGTCCTCCTTTAGTACGCCATCGTTCAAATCCCCGCTCTGGCCTTCCTCAATTCTTTATCCGGAGGGAATTTCATGAATCATGCTTTTGCTATCCAGTACAACATTCCTCTCCGGGAGAAGGCCATTCCGGTCGTGTTGGAGGCTATCGATGGTCGACATCATCAGCCAGCCTTTATTTCCTTGGAGACACTTCCCATTGAACTTTCTATGAAGGATGGACATTTGGAACTCATTTCTTTTGATGTCATCCATTCCCCTTCAGTTCAACTCATTCTGGGCTTACCATGGCTACAACTTCACAATCCCATTATCGATTGGACTGCCGAGTTCCCCAATCAATGGAGATCACCCCATGTGGAATTGCTTCCTCCATCCGCTGCGGTATTGGCCATCTTGGAAACCTTTCCCCCACAAGACGCCACCCTATCGGACGTTTATTCGGAGTTCCTGGATGTCTTCAGTAAGACCAAATCCGAGGAGCTTCCCCCTCATCGCCCTTTCGACTGCCCGATTGACTTAATTCCGGATGCCCCTTTTCCCAAAGCCAGGTCATATCCATTATCTTTGCCTGAGACGGAGGCCATGGCCGAGTATATCACAGAGAACCTTCAAAAAGGCTTCATCCGGAAATCCACCTCTCCCGCCAGAGCAGGATACTTTTTTGTAAAAAAAAAAGAAGGGACGCTTCGCCCGTGCATCGATTTCCGTGGCCTAAATAAAATTACCATCAAGAATCGCTACCCTTTGCCTCTTATCCCCAAGCTGTTCGATAGGCTCAATATAGAGGAAATCAGGGGAGCATCATTACCTATAGGAAAAAATAAATACAACCATAGTGCAAAACGTAATAACAAAATACACTAAAATGGCAGATCTCTCTCAAGAGAAAAAAGACGCTAGATGGTAACACTGTAACCACAGGCTAGCGGCAAGGAGCAGGAGGAAAGTGCGTCCAGGACAGAGACACAGAGTCAAAAGATAAAATGCCAAACTTTATCCGACAATGATAAAATTGGAGGCTTACGAGATATCAGATGTTTAACAGCATTGGTGTATGGTAAAGTTGTTCGCCGAGTCGCGTTCTCGGATCCCGTAACACTGCTGCCTTATCCACCGATCTCCGACCTCCGACCTGGAGCCGATACGTCACATCCGGTTCTTTCAAATCGTATGGAAGACGCCACCGGAGCTTCACAGCAGTCTCTCCCTCTGGATCTAACACTGGGGGTTACGCTCAGTGTTAGATCCAGAGGGAGAGACTGCTGTGAAGCTCCGGTGGCGTCTTCCATACGATTTGAAAGAACCGGATGTGACGTATCGGCTCCAGCAGGTCGGAGGTCGGAGAGCGGTGGATAGGCAGCAGTGTACGGGGATTCCGAGAACGCGACTCGGCGAACAACTTACCATACACCAATGCTGTTAAACATCTGATATCTCGTAGCCTCCAATTTTATCATTGTCGGATAAAGTTTGGCATTTTATCTTTTGACTCTGTGTCTCTGTCCTGGACGCACTTTCCTCCTGCTCTTGCCGCTAGCTGTGGTCAGTGTTACCATCGAGCGTCTTTTTCTCTTGAGAGATCTGCCATTTTAGTGTATTTTGTTATTCGTTTTTGCACTATTGGTTGTATTTATTTTTTCCTATAGGTAATGATGCTCCCCTGATTTCCTCTATATTGTGCTTTCTTGTGGACAATTGAAACAGTCCATTCAGGGTTTGAGTTTTTTCCTATAACACTCATTGCACTTTATGTTGTATATTATTATAGTATCACTTTAATCACTGCATGTTTGTTTATAAGTGTTGAGCGCCATCTAGTGTCTTTTGTGTATAGTATCTGTTCGATAGGCTGCAAGGTTCGACGATTTTTTCTAAACTTGATTTACGGGGGGCATATAACCTGATTCACATCCGCAGTGACGACGAGTGGAAGACCGCGTTCAACATGCGCAGTGGTCACTATGAGTACCTGGTGATGCCGGAACGGAATCAGGGGAGCGTCAGTACCTGGAAAAATATATACAAACTACCATAGTGTGTACTGTTTGGCAATATAAACATGAAACATGGTAGTGCTCCAAGGAGCAAATAGAGGTGCTAGATAGGAATATGTCCATAAACAGCAGACAAATAGGGAGAACTATAGCCCTGGAGAGAGACAACAGAGCCAAGGATTAAAAAGCCATATAAAAATTTATCCGGAATGGTAAAAATCAAGGCTTACAAGATACCAGAGTATAATGGGCGTTGGTTACAGGTTAAAGATGATACACTGAGTCGCGACCTCGTGAACTTCCAGCGCGTCCGCCTTCTCCACCGGTATCTGTCCTGTGCTGCAGGCTGGATGCCGATATGTCACTTCCGAGTTTCACGGATGTAGTTTGCGCCACCGGATCATCAGCTGGAGACTGTCTCCCTCGGGATGTTGTATTGAGGGTTACGCTCTACGCGTTTCGCCGTGCACAGTTGACGGCTTCATCAGGAGTGACGTAGACCCATAGGAGGATACTATATATACCCTTCCCAATTACAATGACCTTTCTCCCTATAGGTCAGAGCATATGACGATCTAATTAATTGGGTAATTTGTTTGCACTCCCCGCTCTAACAGATCTCATCACAATGTTATACAAATATATTAAAATGCAATTTATACTTTAATCCAAAATATACTAATAAAAATTATTTACTCATAACTAAAAATTATATAATATATGGCAAACACATCTAACTCAATAAAATTAATTGAAAATTTACTGAAAAATTCATAAAATAATCCCCACATGTATCTTTAATTAAAAACGTCGATTGATGTATCTCCAAAGGGAAAAGAAAAAGAAAAACACTATGAGTGTGATTTGAAACAGTATGCATAACATCACAAATCCTTTTACTCTCTAGTGTATATTTCATATACAAAGTATTTATATATAATAAAGGCTTTTACTTAAAACTTCCAAGGAAAGCACTTAATTCAAAATCCACATTAAGTCCTAAAGGAACTAGTGTTTTAAGGGTGAAAATCCAGAAACTCTCTCTCTTTTTCAGAGAGATGATTCTATTCCCACCTCTCCAGTGTGGTAACACCTGTTCCAGTATAGTAAACTTAAGACCCGATGTGTCTCCGTTATGTTTTTGAATAAAATGATTAGACAGAAAATGTGTTGTGATACCACTCCTTACGTTCCCAATATGTTCAAGTATACGTGTTTGTACTTTTCTTGAAGTTTGACCCACATATTGGAGCCCACAAGGGCAAGAAACAAGGTATACTACATGATCAGTTTTACATGTTAGAAATTGTTTAATACTAAACCACTTTCCTGTCACATATGATGTAAAACCAAATTTATCATCTGTCCTGTATTTACAGGCCGTACAAGTAGTGCAACCAAAAAAACCTTTAGTTTATGTTAGCCACCTATTTGCAATTGGATTTAATTTTTGCAATGCACTAGGGGCTAATTTATCCTTTAAGGCTTTGGCTCTTTTGAAAATTACAGTTGGTTTGTCTGGGACAATCTCTCCCAGTACAGAATCATTTTTAACAATATGCCAATACTTATGAATAATCTTTGAGATTTTTTCTGATTGACTATTGTAGTTTGTACCAAATGAAAACTCAGAGTTGTTCTTTGATCTCAACTGCTTTTTATTATCACACAACAGATTTTTTTCTCTCTAAGCTTTCTGCTTTTACTAATGCATTTTTTATGACTTTATCCTCGTAGTTTTTTTCATTAAACCTATTTTGTAGGAAAGCTGATTGGCTATAGAAACTGCTATCGTCAGTGCAATTTCTCCTAATTCGTCGTATTTGCCCATATGGGACATTTTGCAGCCATTTAGGATGATGACAACTATCCATAGATATATAGTTGTTAATATCAACACCCTTAAAGAAAGTCTTGGGGGCCTATGCAGAGAGCAGCGCTATTTCAAAACTCGCCATTTTTTGGAGAAAATCGTGCAGAAAACAGCAGAAAATGGCGAGTTACGAAAAACGCGCCAATTTTTTTTTCTATTTCTAAAACTCGCCTCGCGGCTGGCGAGAACCTCCATCTCGCCAGTTTTAAAAATATCCTAATGCAGAGAGGCGCGAACTGCATCTAGCGGCTGTTCGCGCTTAATAAGACCATCCTCGATGAAAATGTCGAAGTCTAGAAAGTTCACTTTTTCTTGACTGTATTCACATGTAAAATGTAAATTCAACAAATTATCATTTAGGTAATGGGTGAACTGGATGAGACCCTTTTTAAATTGATAATAATGTTTCTAATATTTTCTCTAGAAGGCACAAAAGGGTTGTGGATTTTAGTAATATTCTAAAACTTAATTTAGACTCTGATTCAGTAGTTGAAGAGTCACACACCTTAGAATCTGAATTTGAAAAATTAGAAAAACTTTTTATTAAAGATATTAAGAAATTTTGGGATTACACCTTTTTGGAGCAATATGTACTAAGTGGTAGAGTCCCAAGAGGCCTTAGAATCAAAAAAACACCCATCCATGGATCTAGAGGATGAGGTGTTTGTTGATAAATGGTACACTCTGCTGGAAGGATGTTCAAGAGATCTAATCAATCTCATAATTGAAAGGCAGAAAAACCATGTCCTGCAGATTGATATTGAAATCAATGAGATCGAAACAAGAATTGGGAATCTGAGTCAAACAAGTTTGTTCAGAGAAAAAGATACCAATCTGCAGAACAAATTAGATAAAATCAGAAAGGAGACCATCACTAGGAAAGTTAAAAAATTCCGTAGAGATGAGGAAGATTATAAAGATGGACCTCCGAGAAAATCTGATCCTGATGAGAGAGATAGTGCAAGGGAGATTTTAACAATTGAAGCCAAAATCCCCACAAAAACCCATGAAAAACCCCAAAATAAAAAATCATTTGCAAAGAGGGATAAATCAAGGGAAAATAAAAAACCTTTTAAAAAAACAAAAGAGGCACAAAATAAATATAGGCAAAGTCCAAACCAGGAGAATTGGAGAAATAAACAAAGTAGAACTCCTAAAAAACCTAACATTACTCCGAATAAATCAAATATAAAGATTAATGTTAAGAAAACTCCTAAAAGGACTATAAGTATAGACTTTGATTCAGAAATAGAAATAGTGACTAATAACAGAAAGGAACAAAGAGAAGTCCAAAAAGAGAGATTGTTTACCAAAAATGGCCCTAAGAATGAAATTAAGAAGGATTTTTTAGGGGAGGGGGGGTCCACTTCTTTTCAGAGAGCAAACAAATATGCTCCACTGGCAAGGAGGGATCCCTCATCAGAAAGGAAAAGAACAAGAGTAGAAGAAAACGGGGAAGAAGAAGAGAAAAAGAAATATCTCAAAAAAAGCAAGAGATAGGGAACAACATCTTCAACCTAAGTTCAAAAGTACTTACTGAACCCGAAAAGTCGACGATTGCAAAGGGGCTTAAGTTTGCTCCCACTGTAGGTCCCAGTAATTTCGGCCTTTTTGTGGACGCACAAAGGTTCCTTAGAAAACTCACTATTAAAAGGTTTTTTAGAACAAAGGAGGTAGAGCAGAGAACAACTGATAACCTGAAAAGGGATTCAAATGAGAATTGCTCAACCAACACTCCTCCAAAAGCACCTATCTTTGTCCATTCTGGTCTTAAATTACCCTCTATGTTTTATCCCAAATTTGCAAAGGGTAACAACTTAGAGGTATTTTCAAATTTGGTGCAAAGGGATTTTGAAAAATTAGTGGAAACCGAAAAAAGGTTTGACAATAATCTAACAAACTCTGAGAGAAAAGCTTTAAAAACCTTACAGGAAGATACTTCTGTAGTTATAAAACAAGCTGATAAAGGGGGTGGAGTGGCTATCCTAGATAGAAAAGATTACATTGCTGAGTCCAATAGGATTCTAGGTGATAGCCACACTTATTTACCTTTAAAAAAAGACCCAACAGCAGATTTTTTAAAAGAACTAAAAATTCTGCTAGATAAAGGTAAAATGGAAGAAGTAATAAACACTGAAGAATATAATTTTTTATATAGAGATAACCCTGTTAGACCTATATTTTATTACCTTCCTAAGTTACACAAAAATATTTCTAACCCCCCAGGAAGACCTATAATTGCAGGCATAGACTCTTTAACGTCCCATCTATCCGCCTACATAGACGTCTATTTACAAAAATATGTAAAAGAACTCCCCTCCTACCTCAAAGATACTACTGACATCTTACGTATCTTAGACAACCAAGTCTGGGAAGAGGGATGGTATTTAGTGACGTGTGACATCACCTCATTGTATACCTGCATAAACCATAGAGACGGACACGAAGCAGTTGACAGAGCATTGGCCAAAGACTCAGAGATGCCAAATGAACAGGCTAATTTTATTCTTGATGGCATCAAGTTCATCTTAGAGCACAATTACTTCTTGTTCGAGGGTACATATTACCTACAAAAATGTGGTACCGCCATGGGCACAAAATTTGCACCCAGCTACGCAAACCTCCTGATGGGAGCATGGGAAGAAGACCATATATGGTCTGTTGCGGAGCTGGGTGAAAATTTGTGCCTATGGCGTAGGTATATAGATGATATTATTTTTGTTTGGAAGGGGGACGAAAAGGGTCTCATCCAGTTCACCCATTACCTAAATGATAATTTGTTGAATTTACATTTTACATGTGAATACAGTCAAGAAAAAGTGAACTTTCTAGACTTCGAAATTTTCATCGAGGATGGTCTTATTAAGACCAAGGGGCCTATGCAGAGAGCAGCGAATTTTAAAATTGGCGAGTTTAATAAAAAGTAGCTTTTTTGGAGAGTTTTATTCTCCATATGCAGAAATGTGCGAATTATGCTATGTTTAACATGAATGCGTGTGGCGAGTTTAAATTGGCGAGATGCGCGCTGCAGAAATGTGTTTAAAAAAATTTGCGCCTTTTTTTTTCCTTTGCTATGGCCGCGAGCGGCAGCTTCTTGCCAACTTTTTCTGGCGAGGCAAAAAGGAGACAATCGCGTCATTTTATTGGCGCGAACAGCCGCTAGATGCCGTTCGCGCCTCTCTGCATTAGGATATTTTTAAAACTGGCGAGATGGAGGTTCTCGCCAGCCGCGAGGTGAGTTTTAGAAATAGAAAAAAAAAATTGGCGCGTTTTTCGTAACTCGCCATTTTCTGCTGTTTTCTGCGCGATCTTCTCCAAAAAATGGCGAGTTTTGAAATAGCGCTGCTCTCTGCATAGGCCCCCAAGACTTTCTTTAAGGGTGTTGATATTAACAACTATATATCTATGGATAGTTGTCATCATCCTAAATGGCTGCAAAATGTCCCATATGGGCAAATACGACGAATTAGGAGAAATTGCACTGACGATAGCAGTTTCTATAGCCAATCAGCTTTCCTACAAAATAGGTTTAGGGAAAAAAACTACGAGGATAAAGTCATAAACAATGCATTAGTAAAAGCAGAAAGCTTAGAGAGAAAAAATCTGTTGTGTGATAATAAAAAGCAGTTGAGATCAAAGAACAACTTTCAGTTTTCATTTGGTACAAACTACAATAGTCAATCAGAAAAAATCTCAAAGATTATTCATACAGTAAGTATTGGCATATTGTAAAAAATGATTCTGTACTGGGAGAGATTGTCCCAGACAAACCAACTGTAATTTTCAAAAGAGCAAAAGCCTTAAAGGATAAATTAGCCCCTAGTGCATTGCAAAAATTTAATCCAATTGCAAATAGGTGGCTAACACAAACTAAAGGTTTTTTTGGTTGCACTACTTGTACGGCCTGTAAATACAGGACAGATGATAAATTTGGTTTTACATCATATGTGACAGGAAAGCGGTTTAGTATTAAACAATTTCTAACATGTAAAACTGATCATGTAGTATACCTTGTTTCTTGCCCTTGTGGGCTCCAATATGTGGGTAAAACTTCAAGAAAAGTACAAACACGTATACTTGAACATATTGGGAACGTAAGGAGAGGTATCACAACACATTTTCTGTCTAATCATTTTATTCAAAAACATAACGGAGACACATCGGGTCTTAAGTTTACTATACTGGAACAGGTGTTACCACACTGGAGAGGTGGGAATAGAATCATCTCTCTGAAAAAGAGAGAGAGTTTCTGGATTTTCACCCTTAAAACACTTGTTCCTTTAGGACTTAATGTGGATTTCGAATTAAGTACTTTCCTTTGAAGTTTTAAGTAAAAGCCTTTTTTATATATAAATACTTTGGGCCTCATGCAGAGAGCATAGAATTTTAAAATTGGCGAATTTCATAAAAAGTAGCTTTTTTGGAGAGTTTTATTCTCCATATGCAGAAAAGTGCGAATTCTGCTATGTTTAACATGGATGCGTGTGGCGAGTTTAAATTGGCGAGATGCGCGCTTCAGAAACGTGTAAAAACAAATTTGCGCCTTTTTTTTCCCTTTGCAATGGCCGCGAGCGGCAGCTTCTTGCCAGTTTTTTCTGGCGAGGCAAAAAGGAGACAATCGCGCCATTTTATTGGCGCGAACAGCCGCTAGATGCCGTTCGCGCCTCTCTGCATACGGATATTTTTAAAACTGGCGAGATTGAGGTTCTCGCCAGCCGCGAGGCGAGTTTTACAAATAGAAAAGAAAAATTGGCGCGTTTTTCGGAACTTGCCATTTTCTGCTGCTTTCTGCGCAATTTTCTCCAAAAAATGGCGAATTTCGAAATAGCGCTGCTCTCTGCATAGGCCCCATTGTATATGAAATATACACTAGAGAGTAAAAGGATTTGTGATGTTATGCATACTGTTTCAAATCACACTCTTAGGGCCTCATGCAGAGAGCAGCGCTAGATTAAATTGGAGAGTTCAAATTTTTTTAGCTTTATTGGAGAGTTTTTTTCTCCATATGCAGAAAGGGCATAAAACTGCCTTTCTGCATATGGAGAGTTTCAACCAGCGCTATGAGCGCTGTTGAAACTGTTGGGATAAAAAATGGCGTTTTTTTTTTTCTTCTCCCTCTGGCCAGCCTCCTGCCAACTTTTTTTGGCGGAGGTAAATTGAGAATTTCTCTCCATGTTATTGGCGCGATCAGCCACTAGATGGCGATCGCGCCTTTCTGAATAGGGATATTTTTAGAACAGGGGAAATTTATGTTCTCGCCGGTAGCTCGGCGAGAAACACAAAAAAAATGGCGCTTTTTTTAAAACTCGCCAGTACCTGCCGTTCTACAGGCATTTCTCTCCAATAAATGCCGCTATTCACATTACCGCTGCTCTCTGCATGAGGCCCATAGTGTTTTTCTTTTTCTTTTCCCTTTGGAGATACGAGTTTTTTAATTAAAGATACATGTGGGGATTATTTAATGAATTTTTCAGTAAATTTTCAATTAATTTTATTGAGTTAGATGTGTTTGCCATATATTATATAATTTTTAGTTATGAGTAAATAATTTTTATTAGTATATTTTGTATTAAAGTATAAATTGCATTTTAATATATTTGTATAACATTGTGATGAGATCTGTTAGAGCGGGGAGTCCAAACAAATTACCCAATTAATTAGATCGTCATATGCTCTGACCTATAGGGAGAAAGGTCATCGTAATTGGGAAGGGTATATATAGTATCCTCCTATGGGTCTACGTCACTCCTGACGAAGCCGTCAACTGTGCACGGCGAAACGCGTAGAGCGTAACCCTCAATACAACATCCCGATGGAGACAGTCTCCAGCTGATGTTCCGGTGGCGCAAACTACATCCGTGAAACCCGGAAGTGACGTATCGGCATCCAGCCTGCAGCACTGGACAGATACCGGTGGAGAAGGCGGACGCGCTGGAGGTTCACGAGGTCGCGACTCGGTGTATCATCTTTAACCTGTAACCAACACCCGTTTTACTCTGGTATCTTGTAAGCCTTGATTTTTACCATTCCGGATACATTTTTATATGGCTTTTTAATCCTTGGCTCTGTTGTCTCTCTTCAGGGATATAGTTCTCCCTATTTGTCTGCTGTTTATGGACATATTCCTATCTAGCACCTCTATTTGCTCCTTTGGAGCACTACCATGTTTCATGTTTATATTGCCAAACAGTACACACTATGGTAGTTTGTATATATTTTTCCAGGTACTGACGCTCCCCTGATTCCGTTCCATTATCTTGATTGAGGACCCTGAAACAGTCCCAGAAGGGGTTGAGTGTCTTTACTTTTATTTGATTGCACGGTGAAGTTTTATAATTTATTGATTATATTTTATATTTTATTGTTTATCACTGTTATTTGCACTTAGATATAGTGTTTGAGCGCCATCTAGTGTGTTTTGTATGTACCTGGTGACGCCGTTTGGGTTGTGCAATGCCCCTGCAGTCTACCAAGACTTTATGAATGAGGTTTTTCGTGATCTTTTGAATTCTTTTGTGATTATCTACTTGGATGATATCCTCATTTTTTCCAAGACCCTCGAGGAACACATTCTCCATACCAAGATGGTGCTCTCTCGTTTACGGGCCAACAAGCTCTACGCCAAGATGGAGAAGTGTGTCTTTCATCAATCCTCAACTACCTTCCTGGGATACATTGTCTCAGACCAGGGGTTCACCATGGATCCGGAGAAGCTCAATTCTGTTTTTGAATGGCCACAACCTTACTCTTTGAAGGCGATTCAGCGTTTCCTTGACTTTGCAAATTATTATAGGAAATTTATTGCTGGTTTTTCTACTTTGGTAGCACCCATTACGGCCCTTACCAAAAAAAGGGCTGATCCTTCCTTTTGGCCATTGGAGGACAGCCATGCCTTTGAGTCTCTTAAAAAAAGTCTTTGTCTCAGCCCCCATTCTGCGACATCCCGTTGTTCTTCTCAAGGTTTAACTTCATCATCTCTTATATTCCGGGGACAAAGAATATCAAAGCTGATGCATTGTCCTGTCAGTTTATCACTGAGGAAAGGTCACAGGACGTCCTGGAGAGTATTCTGCCCACCCAATTGTTTATCTCTGCCGCCTCCTTTGACATACTGGATAAGATTTTGGAGTCTCAAGCACAGGTCCCCGAAGGACTAGAGGTCCCTGATGGACGTCTTTATGCACCCCCACATTTTCGTCTTAAAATTCTTGAATGGGGTCAATCCTCCAGATCTGCTGGCCATCCTGGCTTTAAGAAGACTTATGATAAAGGACATTAGAGCTTTCACCTCCTCTTGCCCAGTCTGCGCCCAAAATAAATCTGTCCATCAAAAGTCTTCTGGTCTTCTACAACCTCTTCCGGTCCCGGACCGTGCTTGGAGTCACATTGCTATGGACTTCATCGTGGATCTTCCCCGTTCTAATGGTATGACTACTATTCTAGTGGTTGTTGACAGATTCTCCAAGCAAGCTCATTTTGTTCCCCTCAAGGGTCTACCCAATTCTAGTACTTTGGCTGATATTTTCGTAAAAGAAATGTTCCGTATTCATGGCGTTCCGTGGTCCATTGTCTCGGATCGTGGTACTCAATTTGTTTCGAAGTTCTGGCGTGCATTTTCCCAGAGGCGGGCATTACCCTTCTTTTTTCCTCAGGCTATCACCCCCAAACGAATGGGCAGACTGAACGCATGAATCAGTCCCTCGAACAGTATTTGTGTTGTTTTTCTTCCGATTCTCAGGGTAATTGGGCAGAGTTACTTCCTTGGGCGGAATTTGCGATTAACTCTCTCAAGAATGAGTCCACTCAAGAATCACTGTTTTTTTGTAAAATATGGATTTCATCCTACCCGCCTATCCATGCATTCATCCAGGTCTGGAGTTCCTGCAGTATATGATAGGGTAACCACCTTACAGGGGTCATGGAGGAGGATTCAAACAGCTTTACAGGAATCTGTCCTAAGACAGAAGAGACAAGCAGATAGGCTTCGTTGGGAGGGTCACAAGTTCGTACCTGGAGAGAAGGTCTGGCTTTCTTCTAAAAACATTAAACTGAAGGCCCCAACCCCTAAACTGTCTCCCAGGTTTCTGGGCCATTTCTCTATTCTGAGACAAGTTAATCCTGTCTTCGCTTACCTCCCTCTATGAAGATTTCACCCGTTTTACATGTCTCACTGTTGAAACCATTCATCCAAGGCACACAATTTGCTCATCCTTCACTTCGGCCTCCTCTCGCCATTGTACCAGAACAACAGGAATTTGAAATTCAGTCCATAATTGACTCTCGCATCTCCAGTGGCAAACTCCAGTTTTTGGTCCACTGGAAAGGATACGGACCTCAGGATCATTCTTGGGTCTCGCATGCTGATCTTCACGCTCCATCTCTACTCAAACAATTCCACCAAAAATTTCCCTTCACACCTTGGATGTATCGTCTTGAGTCCAACCCTCGAGGGGGGGTACTGTAAGGAACCGCGCTGCGGGGACTCCCGCTACCAGCGCCTCCTTACCTCTTCTCCCCACTGCCTCTGGTCCCCGGTTGCGTGCCCCGGCCCTCGGCATCTCCCCCGCGGCTGCTCCCGCACTTCTTGGTCACGTGCATCCCCCTTGCGGGCGCGCGCGGACCTAGGATTCCCTTTCCTGGTGCCGGGAGCCTGACCCCACCTCCTCAGGTGTGGCACACGCATCGGTGCGTTTCCCTGCCCCTGATCCACTAGGTCCGCCCCCAAGGATCTTCTCCCCTATCAAGGTCCGCCCCCCAGGATCTCCTCCCCTATCAGGGCTTCCCTTGGGCCACACCTCCGCTCCTCCCTTTCCTCTGATAGGTCCCCGCCCACTATTTAGTCTCCCCTCACCATTACCACATTGCTGTGCATAGCTTCTATACCTTGGTGCTGTCTGCTTCTACTTGGCTCTCTTGTGTTTCAGTCCCTGTTCCTGTCCCTGGATTCTCTGCTGACCTCCCTGGATTTTGACCCTTGGCTTTGGACTTCGATCACGCTGCTCTCTGGAACCCCTTGGATTTGGCTTTGGACTCTCTACCTTGCAGTCTTCTATATCCCTTGGACACAGCTTACGGACCCCTACTACGCTGCTCTCTCCGCTCCACGACCCAGGCTTACGGACACTCTACCACGCTGCTCTCCCTACACCTTGACCATTGGCTTACAGACTTTACCCTTCGACGCTGGAGTTGGCAAGTACTGAACTCTTTCTATTTTTGTTCCCTGGACCAGCTACGCTACTTACACACTCCGGCCGTGCCCCCGTTTACTGTTAGGTGAGTGGTATCTCTCCTTTCCACCTCAGTCCCGGGGTCTCGTCTGGCTTGTGGGCAGGCCCAGCGTTACAGTGAACAGGCCCCTATCTGTCAATTGTACTGTATTAACACTTTGCACCATCAGTTATAGAAAATAGCAGACCCCCTACTAATTAAAAATGAAATATTGTTTGGCGATTAAACCTCTTAGCAAATCTCCAACCTTTCGTTTTGTTTTTTTTGCATATAATAGGTATGAAACCTGTGTAAATGAATACTTATTTCATAAATTGAAAATAAATAAATCATAGTGATGTATACAATTTCTTGGCATTAGTACAGTAATGCTTTTGTCATATCCTATTCTACTGCATTTGATCTTAAATGACCAAATTTTTTTTTAAAGAATTAATGATCAAACAAGGGTAAAATTAACCCGTTGTCAGGAATCAGGGCACACCCTCTGCACTACCATTCCCACCTATCCGTGTAGCTTCGGTTCCCTCCACTCCTGCTTCGCGTCGTGGAGCGACACCCCCCCCCCCCCGCTCCCCCCTCGCATACACAGCCGTCTCTATTTATAGAGCGCGCGTCACACATTTGAATTTATTCACTGCACCGGCCGTGTAGCTCCACCCACCGGCCTTCTAAGAACTCGGGCTCACGCCTTCCTGATGCTCACCTGCATCAAAGCAGCTCATCACCTCCTGCCCTATCACAAGAGGCTCCTTGGCTCACCTCTGCTCTTCCTCCTCCTCTGATTGGTTCTCAGTGATTTATTACCCCTGTGGCTCCAATACAACTTCGCTCTGCATAGTTTCGTTTGCCTTGTACTGTTGGAAACTGTGCCCAGCTCCCTCTTACGTTACAGATCTTTTTACCGAACTGGCTTGTCTTCCTACCCTCTCTGACTCCTCGACCCCGGCTTCCACTCGACCACGCTTGCCTCCCGGATCCCTCAAACTCGGCTCATGGACCCCTACGACTCTGACCTCTCCCGCCTTCGACCCCTGGCTTTGCACTTCACTACGATACCCTCTCTACGTCCAGATCTGGCAAGTACTATGGCAAGTTCCTTGTACCCCTGGCCTTGGCCACGCTACCAAATCCACACTCCGGGAATGACCTCACTACTGCGGTGCATGGTTACTCACTCTCCACCTCAGAACTGGGGGTTAGTCTGGTCTGCGGGCAGCACAGTGTGACATTATGCAGAGTGCAACCAACGCAGACCCCCCCACCCCCGAGATGGACCAAATATTAATAGCCCTGGCACAACACTGCCAGACTCTCGGAAACCAAATAGCCATCATCACGCAACAACTTTCTAACCTTACTCTCCAAGAAAACCCCACCAGGGTACCACGCACCCCGCACCTTTCTTTGCCCACCTGTGACGGAGCCACCGCCTCGGAACCTAAGATCCCTGCACCAAAATCATATCCGATGATTCACATGCCTGTTGAGGTTTTCTGACCCAGTGCGAGATTCAATTTGAGCTTGCCCCTAGCCACTTCACCTCCGAACGCTCCAAGGTGGGATATATTTTCTCTCTCCTGACAGGAAGCGCCTTGACCTGGGCCTCTCCCATCTAGAAAGGAAAATGCACTCCCCAACAAAGAAAATAATGATAAATACCGGTGCTCCTGGTTCAGGAATCTCTGGGTGGTATTCCAAGTGAAATAGGAAGGAAGAGCCTGGGCACTACGGATTTCTGCTTGTGAAAAAAAAAGAATTTATTAAGCCAGTATGATGACGTTTGCGCCCTAATGGCCTTTCTCAAATGCATGTGAAAAGGCTCATAGGGGCCGAAACGTCATCATACTGGCTTAATAAATTCTTTTTTTTCACAAGCAGAAATCCGTAGTGCCCAGCCTCTTCCTTCCTACCCCTCTCCCATCTAAGACATGCGGCCGGATCTTACCAGGGACTACCCCGCTTCAAAAGGGAGTTTCAACAGGTGTTTGACACTCTGTCCCGCAGGGATACGGCGGCCTCTTCTTTGATGTATGTTACCCAGGGGCGTAGGTCCGTAGCGAAATACGCCTTAGAATCCTGGATCATCGCAGCGGAGATTCGGTGGAACGAAGAAGCCCTAGTAGCAGTATTCTGACTGGGGCTGTCTGAGCCAGTGAAGGATGAACTTGCGACTCAACCACAGCCTGAAACCTTGGAGGATCTAATTTCCTAGTGTATACGGGTGGACCAGCACCTAAAGGGTAGACGTCACGAACCCCAGCGTCCCAGGTTTGTCATGCCCGTATCCTCCATGGTCCCTTCTATGCCTTTCAGGGGTCCCCCGTATATCTTACCTCCTCCGGATACTTCTAAACCGATGCAGATTGGCAGTCAACAGCTTCGGGCTACAGAGAGATCTCGACGAAGGAACGAGGGCCTTTGCTTTTACTGTGGATCCCCTGAACATCTGGTACGCGGCTGTGCCCTGAGGCTGGGAAATGAGCACACCCAGTGAGTAATGTGGGGCTCTCCCTGGGTACCATCTCTTCTGGCCCCCTTTCCAAGGAAGAATTTCCCAAGAGGATCATGTTACCAATCCTCGTCGAGGGTCCGGATTTCCGTGTAACCACCTTTGCCTTCCTCGACTCTGGATCGGGAGGAAACTTCATAGACCAGAACAAGATTCCGATTATGTAGAAGAGGTTTCCCATAGGCCTAGAGGCCATTGACGGATGCCCCCTGCAACCGGCCTTTATCTCGTTGGAGACCCCTCTGCTTACCATGTCCATGAAGGATGATTATTGCGAGATCATCTCGTTCAATGTATTCCACTCCCCCATGGTCCAAGTTATCCTCAGGTTGCCCTGGTTACAGAGACACAATCCGTGCATCGATTGGACGGATCAGGTACCCATTCAGTGGCAGACCTCATTGGGTCTTCTCAGCCCTACTATGCTCCTTGCTGGGTTGGAAAAACCTCCCTCTATTCCCTCCTCCCTTCCGGAGGCATACACGGACTTTCTGGACATCTTCAGTAAGACTCACTCCGACCTTTTACCTCTGCATCGCCCGTAAGACTGCCCCATCGATCTGGTTCCGGGTGCGATCCTTCCCAAATCATATCCACTTTCTGTACCAGAGACCACTGCCATGGCGGAGTACATGCGGGATAATCTCCAGAAAGGATTATACGGCACTCCACCTCCGCAGCTGGCACAAGTTTCTTCTTCGTAAAAAAGAAGGACGGGACGCTAAGACCTTGTATTGACTGCAGAGGCCTCAACCGCATAACAGTTAAGACTCGCTACACTCTTTCACTCATCTCTGAGTTATTTGACAGACTACAAGGGGCCACCATTTTTTCTAAGCTCGATTTTAGGGGGGCTTATAACCTCATCCGCATTCGAGAGTGGAAGACCGCCTTCAACACCCATAGCAGCCACTACAAGTACCTGGTGATGCCCTTTATCCTTTGTAACGCCCCAGCCGTTTTTCAGGACTTTATGAATGAGGTCTTCCGGGACGTACTAAATGTTTGCGTAATCATCTACCTGGATGACATTCTTATCTTTTCCAAGACCCTCCAAGAGCACATATTGCACACCAGGCTCATTCTCGCCCGTCTTCGCCTTAATCACCTCTACGCCAAACTAGAGAAGTGCCTCTTCCATCAGAGGTCCACAGCCATCTTAGGCTATATTATCTCTGACAAGGGGTTCAGTATGGATCCCGAAAAGCTGAAGGCTATACTGGAATGGCCCCAGCCCAGCACGTTAAAATCCATTCAACGTTTTCTCAGATTTTCAAATTACTACAGGAAATGTATTCTTAATTTTTCCACCATAGTGGCTCCCATTACGGCTCTTACCAAGAAAGGAGCCGACCCCTCTGTTTGGCCTTCCGAAGCCTCTGCTGCTTTCGAAACTCTTAAAAGTATCTTCGTTTCGGCACCTATCCTTCGACATCTGGATACCTCCCTCCCTTTAACACTCGAGGTGGACGCCTCAGACTCGGGAGCTGGTGCAGTGCTCTCCCAAAGAATGGGTCCCCAAGACAAACTACATCTGTGTGGATTTTTCTCAAAAAAAAAATCTCCGGCCGAGAAGAATTATGATGTTGTGATGTCAGTAACAGGGAGCTTTTGGCCATCAAGATGGCCCTTCTCGAATGGCGACATCATCTAGAGGGTACCCGGGAACCTATTTCCATCCTCACGAACCATAAAAATCTTTTATATATCGAAGGAGCACGCCGGTTAGGGTCCAGACAGGCTCGGTGGGCATTTTCTTCTCGAGGTTCAATTACGTCTTATCTTATATACCTGGTACCAAGAATGAAAAAAACGATGCCCTGTCTCGGCAATTCTCCCCAGAAGAGAGTTCAGAGGAGATCCGTGAAACCATCCTACCGTCCAAATTTATAATTTCGGCAACCTCATTTGAAGTCTTTGACAAGATCATCAAAGCTCAATCCCCCATTCCCAGAGGTCTAGAGGTTCCAGAGGGTACTCTATATGCATCCCCGCAGTTCCGGCGGATAGATCCTTGAGTGGGGCCATTCCTCCAGAACTGCTGGGCATCCCGGCATTAAGAAGACCCTGGATCTCATCGGACGAACCTTCTGGTGGCCCAAGATGAGGAAAGAGGTTCAGGAATTCACCAGTGCCTGCCCAGTTTGCGCTTAAAGTAAGACCGCCCAACACAAGCCTTCGAGTCTTCTGCTACCGTTACCCATCCCCGAACATCCATGGACACACATATCCATGGATTTCATAGTGAAACTCCCGCTCTCCAAGGGAATGACTACTATCCTCGTCATTGTGGACAGATTCACTAAACAGGTACACTTCACCCTTTCTCAAGGGTCTTCCATCTTCTCCGGTTCTGGCAGACGTTTTCTCCAGGGAGGTGTTCAGACTTCACGGAATCCCCACGTCCATAGTGTCCGACAGAGGTTCACAATTCATCTCCAAATTCTGGCGGGCTATTCCATGTCACTCGGTATCTCTCTCTCGTTCTCCACCGGCTACCACCCTCAAACCAACGGGCAGACAGAGAGGATGAACCAGAATCTGGATCAGTACTTGAGATGTTTTGTGTCAGAGACTCTTGACGACTGGACTGACTTACTACCCTGGGCCGAGTTCGCGATCAATTCACACAAGAATGAGTCTACCTAAGAATCCACTTTTTTCGCGAATTATGGCTTCCATCCCGCTCATCTTACCATCTCCAGCATTTCCCCAGGGGTACCAGCAGCCGACACTCGGGTGTCCGTCCTACAAAATTCCTGGAGGAGAATTCAGACAGCAATCACTGGTGCTTCCTAGAGATACAAACGTCAAGCCGACCGGCATCGTCAGGACGCACCTGAATAGGGGGATAGGGTGTGGCTCTCTGCCAAGAACATCCGCCTTAAAACCCCTACCCCAAAATTGGCACCTACATTCCTGGGACCCTTTGAAATTCTTCAGCGGATAAACCCAGTGACGTACCATCTACCACTACCCCCTACCATAAAGATACCCACGGCATTTCATGTCTCCCTTCTCAAACCCTACATTCAGAGTACCCGTTCCCGGCTAACAACCAGAGGCCTAAACCCATCTCCATACAGGGACAACCAGAGTTCGAGGTTCATCTTGGATTCCCGGTTCTCCAGGGGTCGTTTACAGTTCCTGGTACATTGGAATCGGTACGGTCCAGAAGAACGATCCTGGATTCCACTGGACCATATTCATGCCCCAGTGTTGCTCAGACACTTTCACCTCAAGTTTCCCACAAGCCTTGGGTGGATCATCCTGAGGCCAATCCTCAAGGGGGGGGGTACTGTCAGGAAACAGAGCACACGCCACCCTCGACGCTGCCCTTCCCTTCCTGTCCGTGTAGCTGCGGTTCCCTCCACTCCTGCTTTGCGTCGTGGAGCGTTTTCCTCGCAGCTTGGCAAAAGGCCAGTCGGACCTCAGAGTAATGACCCCCGCTCAATATATTTAAAGCTTGGACCCCACCTCCTAGCAACAAATTTAGAGCCCCAACCCTGGGAAAACTGTCGGCTACCCTCGAGACGACCCATATAGGGCCATAAGGTTGTGGCAGAAGACTGCTCAGTAAATATGGGTCAATATCACTCTGATATTTTTATGAGTATTGCACTTAAATCCAGCAGCACTAATGTTTCCTCTTTTGTTTCAGACTGGTGCGCACTGGCATGGGTTTGCTACATAACATTGAACCTGTACCTGAATGTAGTAAAAGAAATGAGAACAGATCACTATGAGCAGTAAGCACCATACTGGTTTTAATTTCTTTATTTATTTCAACAATGAACACCATCACTATGACTACAGCAACAGTTGTTTTTTTGACCATTTACTAATTCCCCCAAAACGGATCTGTTTTAGTTCAAACGAGAAAACTTATGGGTGTTATGAATCATGTTGGACATTTTTACATGCAAGTTTCTTAGTGCAGTCTCTTCCATTTATTAAAGAGCAGCGAAGAATGCAATGTTTCAGCTCCAATAAGGACCTTTCATGAGGATCTGAAACATTGTATTCTTCACTGCTCTTTATTACATGGAAGAGACTGCACTAAGAAATTTGTGAGTAGAGTTTTGCTGGGTATTTCACTTTGGAAACTCTATTTTATTGCTTTATTCAGTCTATTTTGTACTGGTCACACATTCAAAGTTATTTTTCCCACCTAATTTGTTTCCCCCAACATATTGTTCTGGACATTTTTACATGATATTGGTACTAAAACAGTACATCAAATCACAACTTATAAAGTGCATCAAAGTTTTTTGCTCTACTTGTGTTAGCAAATAATATATGGAGGGGTTATATGGAAGGGTTAGTGGAGGAGCAATCTGACAAGTATATTGTAATGGTATATACTGTATTAATGTCTGTGTTTAATGCAATAACTTTCTCCGCTGATTAGTTCTCTTTTCATGTTGGAATGTCTGTGAAACTTTGTGAAATACAAACATCTCTCATAGTAACAGCAGTGTTTCTCTTTCATCACTTATTAGTGGTTTTGGCGTGTGCTCATTTCCTTTGAATCCTGGAAAAGCAGCCTTGAGTCATTCTTCAATAAAATGTGTAGCAGTGGGTTTCTTTTTTTTTTTTTTTTTAACTTAAATTTTTTATTGAATCAAAACAGCATAAAATATATTACAGAATACTTTTGTCTTGTATGTAAACAATATTTTAACAACTGTGTAAGTAGCAGCGAGGTCCTACTGTGCTTCAGGACCCGGTCTTCCGGGTATTTTGGTGTGGACTATACAGTCCAAGCCATCTCTACTTAAGTGGACAAACAGACACTTATAACTCAACTTAAAAGGGGAGAAAATACACACTCACAAAAAAAAAAAAAAAAATAGGGAAAAGGGAGGGGAGGTCAAGGAGGGATGGGGAGGGGAGAGGGGTAGGTTGGGGGTGAGGTAGGGGGAGTGCGTTGGTAGTAGATGTAACATGACGCCCCGTGCCAAGCATCTCAGGCGCTTGCAAGTTGAGTCGTCTCTCACATTCCTGACATTATAATGCTGCTATAAAGGATCTTGGGGGTATATAATACTTCCTGGGAGTCCCTCCCAAGGAGAATGCATCTACTGCTATCAGAGCCATATTGAGGACCTCTCAATCCCCGGGATATATGTCTGTGCCAGCCAAGGCATCCAGACTTTTAGAAAATTGTCACCAGTATCGTTAACTAAACTCGTTAACTTTTCCATCTGGCAAATGAACCAAATTCGATTCCGAATCTTTGGGATGGTTGGGATATCAGATTGTTTCCATAATGCTGCGATCTCGCACCGCGTTGCAGTTGCAAAATGGGCAATTAGTTTGTTATGTGCTTTGGAAAGGCCCGGTAATGGCATGTTCAGGAGGAACAACCACGGGTCTGGGGGAATGGTGAGATCAAACAGTCTCTGTATCCAATGTCTAATCGCCTCCCACAGTGGAGAGATCCGTGGGCAAGACCACAGCATATGTAACAGGTCGGCTGTT